>JAVTVY010011357.1:0-50945 GCA_036873755.1 Hanleya hanleyi
GAAGTCAGGATGCGAAATCAAAACAGCGATGCGCGAGGCGCGAAGTCAGGATGCGAAATCAAAACAGCGAGGCGCGAAGAGCGAAGTCAGGATGCGAAATCAAAACAGCGAGACGCGAAGTCAGGATGCGAAATCAAAACATCATCATTGCGCATGATCCTATCAAAACGAGGCCGGTTTGTAGCCCTGATTCCTAATATACATTGTAGGGGCAATTGAAGATTATTGCTGGTTGTTGTTATCACAGCAACGGAGGAAGTAAAATTATTCTGATGTGTATCTTTTCTTTGCATTACTGATGTTTTACAGAAATTCACAAATGGTGTTTGAATATATTTTCAGATCTGGTGTTTCGGGAATGATCAAAACCAACCCGAATAATTGATAATTTATACTGAAGCGCTCAAAGCTTGCTTAAGACTCTATGTCAGCCTGGTGACTGTTCAGGTTGACATTTTTATTCCAATCTTGCCAAATTTCCAGTTAGCCTGGTGTGTGAATGGGCCATACCATCTAGGCATAATTGAGAATTATTGCTTTCCAGATAAATTGGTCTTTGTATATAGTGTATATAGTGTAATTTTCCATGCTTGGCAAACACGGACTCTCGCTTTAAAATATGGCCACGTATGAGTATTATAGTAAGCTATATGATAATTTAGTGATTCTAAAAAAAAATAGAAATTTTAAAATTGAAAAAAATTAAAATTTTAAAATAAAAAAATATATATCTCTGACACAACAGTGCTACTTAGCCCTGTGTCCTAAACGATCCGGGCCAATTCTAAGATGGAGGTTTGTACAAATTTAGGATTGATGATATAAAATGTGAAATCAAGGGTCAATATTTCCATACATCCTTATTATGTGCTAATAAATATATACACACGGAAACAGATATACTATTAACAAGCAGTAAGATAATTAGCGGTTAATTTGGGGCTATTGTCTAAAACTCGTATGTTCGTCACTCCATGCCAAACGTCTACGTACAGGGTAATATCATAATTCGCGAACATTAGGCTGGTTAAAAAAGTTTCCTGTTTAGCATCACCGCCCGTCCCGAAATATTCGGCCGCCCCGTATTTTTTATATCTATTCTTTTTTTCCTCCTCATCTTTGGAATCGACGCTCCGAGACCGAAGTCAAGCGACTCAGAAGTAGATATCTCAATAAATGTACACTAAAATTTATTGAAACTAGACCCAGATACAAGCCAAACAATTTTTCTGTTCAATAAACTAGTTACATCATTCATCCGACGATGCATATAGTTTGGAGTCAAGGCCGAGGCCGCCAAACATTGTCAATTTATTGTTTCTCTGTTTACATCAACCCTTTGAAATATAAGCATAAATAAAGAGATATTCTTGTATATTCTGTATGGTACAAATCGGCCGTGTTCTAATTCATTTCCAGAATTCCCGGTCAGTATCCACCACAGAAACAGCCAAATCAAATAGTTCGATAAAACAGGCTTTGGGTGTGCATTTATAACTTGCACAGTTATAAACCAGAATTGAAAATACACAAATTGATATATATTTGTTCAATTATTATTCGAAATTCAAAACCATCTATCACTGAGTGATAATACCGCATGCCCCTACAATGTATATTAGGAATCAGGGCTACAAACCGGCCTCGTTTTGATAGGATCATGCGCAATGCTGATGTTTTTGATTTCGCATCCTGACTTCGCGCTTCGCTGTTTTGATTTCGCATCCTGACTTCGCGCTTCGCGCCTCGCTGTCTTGATTTCGCATCCTGACTTCGCGCTTCGCGCCTCGCTGTTTTGATTTCGCATCCTGACTTCGCGCTTCGCTGTTTTGATTTCGCATCCTGGCTTCGCGCTTCGCTGTTTTGATTTCGCATCCTGACTTCGCGCTTCGCGCCCCGCTGTTTTGATTTCGCATCCTGGCCTCGCGACTTCGCATCCTGACTTCGCGCTTCGCATCCTGACTTCGCATCCTGACTTCGCATCCTGACTTCGCGCTTCGCTGTTTTGATTTCGCATCCTGGCCTCGCGACTTCGCATCCTGCCCTCGCGACTTCGCATCCTGCCTTCGCGACTTCGCATCCTGCCTTCGTGTGTTGGTCCCGATTCATAACACAATACAGCGATGTCCCTTCTCGGCCATCATAGTATACCCCGTATCTTCGCCTTGTTCACAGAGAAGCCGAGTTTGCAATGGGAATACACTGTAGAACGATCTGTCTGACGTCATCATGGAAAAGGAGGTCTCTCCGGCCAAATCAGTCATGGATACATACAACTGAGTTTAGAGAGATGAAATATACGACACATTGCCTGGCTTCTAATTTGCTCAAATATGGGTATATTCGGAGATATCATGAAATCAGGAATGTGATATGGGCACTTTTAAAAATTACGACTTGTATTATAGCTATACCAAACCCATATTCTGCCAGGGTACGGCTTCGGCAAATGAACCATGCCTAGAGATTATGAGTTTATGTTGAAATTATTGCTCTAACCATCCCAAGCAAAAACTATCACAAGGCTTTCACTGATCAATTATTCGAGTCATCATCGTTTCGTAATCTGTGCCAGGTATCAGGTTAACGTTTGCAGAGAAGATTGGGCCAGAGGGTACAGAGACCCCGTCCCCCCTCCTCCCCCCCCCCCTTCCCTCAAATTAGCAAGTAAAATAGTAAGTAAGCTTACTCATTGTGAGGAACTGAATCAAAACCCGGTAAACTTTCTGTTGTTAAGTTCATATTATCTCAGAAAAACGGCCGCGTTATTAAGACGGTTTAACTTAACAACTTAACCACTTCATCAGTATACTATGGTTTGTGAGTAGATAAGAAAGGGGGATTCGGCCACACGTTTGAGAAGTTTTTCGGGCGTTCTAAGTCACCATGACGTTCCACGTATCTAGGTCTCGACGCGGTGGCCTAGATGTTCCCCTCCATCTTCGATAACGCGTGACAGTTGTAACCGATATGCGTATCTAATTATAGGCATTTAAAAAAGTCGACCGACGCGACCTGAAGTAATCCCAACGAGAGAAAAACTGGTTTGTCTATCGTCTTTCCGGGGGAAACATTATACTAGCCGCGTCAATGTTTCACTTCATTATATACCAAGTCATCGAACGATATGGATCGATATGAAATAACCTTTATCAGATTGAAAGCGGCATACGTTACGGCCTTCTAAATATCCATCCCATCGTAGTTGGCAGTCCAGTTTGCGTGCCTGGCCTGTATATGTAGGAAACGCAAATGCCGATCTGCGATTACGACAAACCATTCCGAACACGTCGGTATGTAGGCCTATGCAGTAAATTATCATAGCCACACACTTGCGAGCCACCGTGTGAATATACGCGAAGTTGTTGAAGATGAACCTGCATTATATCATGTACAAGTATGTACACGGGATAATTACTGGTCTCCTGGTTAGGTTGCATAAACTCTCTGTTGTGACATTAGCGGTTGAGATGTACACTGTTAACCATTGATGTCACAAGTACGACATGAGAAATTGCGATAACCACTACTAATGACACAATTGTCGTAATTGTGTCATTAGTGGTCGAATCTGCAGATTGACCAGCTAATGTCAGAATTGTGACATTAACTGTCGACATAACAACTGCTATGACACAATTGTCGCAATTGCAACAAATGTGTCATTAGTAGTTGCTACGGCTCAGTTCAGAGAAACACATCGTAACGCGCGTGCACAATATGCTGAAAGTATGGCGTTCGAAGGAACCGTATCTTACGGTAGTAGGTACACCGAACGAACACGGTGGTTGCTGAAATGGACGTGAAGATCCGTTCGCGTGATTGCTGACATGCATGCAATCGCCATCCTCCATAATGCAGGTCTGTATACTCCGTGCCAGGCCCTGCGCGCAGATTATGGCTGTACTTTTATTACTCGAACAAATTGATTAAAGTGATCGTAAACCCTCAAGTAAAGTTTCCATCAAATTGAAGACCACTGGAAACAGTGTCGGAAAATATTTGTTGCCATTTTTATGATTTTGAGTAAACTGCAAATAAAGCATGGGATTCTATGGTGGTCTGTTGCGATCATCTCTAGGTCCGGTGACATCACGCTGCATTAAAACCTATATTTTGAACTTTGTATGCACTTTTCAATGCTTTACTCTAGATTAAGGTGTGCATACGTTGAGTTTCAACACAGACTCACTGTTTCAATGTGCATGTTTCACCAAAATCGAGGAAATTAAATGCAAAATTCAAATTGACTTGGCGCTTACCAGTTACCATGCAAAAAGTCAAGTACTTTTTATCCGTTTAGAAAAAATCACATAAATGAAGTAAAAATATAGTTGGATACAGTTGAAATTTGTCTTTCATTTGACCTTTACTTCGTCTGAGGGATTACTATCACTTTAAAGTAACAGCCAATGAGCGAATGGCATAGCGTGCTTTGTAGGGTTCACAGACAAGTCGACTTTATAATGGGAGTACGTTGTAGAACGGTCTCTTTGATGTGCTCGCTGAAAGGGCACGTAGGCGTCTCTTCAGTCGTAACAATAACGGCTACTTACAACTTGACCTCAAAGGGGATGAAATATACGACATATTGCTGGCTTCTAATTTTTTCAAATATGGGCATATTCGGAAAATTTATGGGGTCACGAAGATCGTTCGAAAGTCTTTTAATGATCGACTGATCTTAGTTCTGAGGCTTTCGTCTTCTGCCATGGTTCGGCTTTGTCAAACGAACCATGACTAGGGATGATGATGAACATCCATTCGTGTGGTTGCTGAGATATAATAACAGGCATGTGAACACACGTTCGCGTGGATGTTGACATGTATTTGAACAGCTTCACATGATAATATAGCTGGGTTTAACATAACGAATCGTGGTTTACGCTATGCAGTGAAGTTATTCTCCTACGGGTCGCGAACGCACAGATTCCACCGGCTTTTATCGCGAGGTTACGCTCTCGGAAAATGATCCGCAAGTAATCCTTATTTTCCGGTGTAACATTTAAAGTCCATAGTGACTTCACCATAATAAATCCAAGATGAGAAATCAGCCTGTAAACTTTTCAGTTGAAGCCCCACTTTGTAACAACCGCCATGTCATTTTATAGCCGAATTCACCGATATGGTAAAGTCAGTTTTTGAAGGTCCTAGGGCAGTCGAAAATTTATGTTGGTTATCTCGTAAATACTGACAGAAAAGTCATTCTACAATGACACATTAGTCCTGTAAGTTATTACACTACCAACTATCAACACTACCAACTATCAACACTACTTGTAGCGGGTATATGTCTAAGTGGAACTGGCATATACAAAACGCCCCATAGGGCAGTTTACGACGGGGGTGACATGGCGTGGCGCTTCCGCTGAAAAGTTTACAGACTGATTTCTCTTTCGGATTTATCATCGGGGCGTCATTATGGACTGTAAACGTAACACCACCAGGTAAGGACTTATTGTGGACAATTTTTACAGAGCGTAACATCGCGATGAGAGCCGGTGTAATCTGTGCGGTGATACGGGCTGTGACCCACTTTCGAACCTTTCCCACTTCCGGGTCAGTTCAGGTTCACGCCCTAGTTTTCGTGTTATACGAGGGAGATAAACAAACGGCTTCTGTGGTCAATTTACAGAAAATCAATTCTCTTTTCAAATAACATTTAATTGTCACGATCACATTCAATTTGGTAGATAAAATCTCATATTACTGTCGGCCTACCGCGGACCGACAGCAGTTTTCGCTTACTGGCGATGTGCCATTTCAAGTTCGCCGACCTCTCCCAAAAGAACCAAAGCAAAATTTCGTCATCTTGTTGTCCAAATATGAAGTGAAGATATCGAATGACCTACCATAAAATCAGCAAGTCGACAATATTTCCGGGCGCTGAGCTATTCTACTACACATTGGACATATCGTTTTCCTAGTTCCGGGTCACCTAAAATTGCGCGCATTCACAGTGACCGCAATTAACAGAAGTCCATATAAACGCAATAAAGCTGTGTCCCGAACGAGAAATTACGATTGATACTGTGGAAAGTCTCATTTTAATTGACGTAAAGCAGCGTCGGCTAACGTTCGAAATAAGACTTTTGTTTTGTTGCGGGTGGGGGGTCTTTTCAGTATGGAATCAAACGGCACATGTGGTGATTGGAAAATAATCCAATTGCATACGAGAACGCCAAAAATGTGTAATAGCTTGGTTCGAACATCCGTCGACGCCGTTATAGGTCACTTCGACTGAGCTTCACAGTTTATAAGTCGAGTATGTTTCCTCTATGGAACATCCATGGTTTTTCGTGCAGAATCGAAAACAATATTATTCACCCCCATAAACGTAACAGCACGAGGAATTGTTCTCGCGTAAACGCCACGCTACCTTTGCCAAAATTTCCAACATTATTGGAAGCCTCGTGGTCCTTTCTTGGAATAGTAAGATAATTTGATACACATTCAGACCAGGTATCAATAGTTAATAATATTCCCCAAGCCAAGTAAATGTGTGGTTTGTACATATTTTTCCTCAACATTGGAAATATTGCCGTTACTACAGCATGGCGAATATTAATAACTACTGATGTTTACTCCACTGGAGTAAAAACGAATGTTTTTCATTTGTCAATGTGTAATAAAGCTTTCTTTTCTTTCCACTATCGGGAACCTTGTTTACTTGAGTTTGTACCCATCCTCATTTATAGATGTCCAGCAGCGAGGTATAGTTGAGGCACTCCACGACTCGATTGGATAATAGACTGAGATAGAGAACTCTATTCTCTCACGATCATCAGAACGTTTGTCAAGTCTGAATGGTTTATTACAGTGAAAATCGGATTGATCTCATTTCTGCTGGAGATTTGGAACTTGAGAGCATCAGCAATAGTAATCAATATTCCGTGCCGGGTAGAAAATACCTCTTACACTTCTCAATCTTAAAGAGATCATTCGCGGTCAAGACGTTTAATTGCCTACTTTGGAGACAAGTCATTTTTTAGTTATGAATCTCTCTACTAACTAATGAATTTATATCGGAGGTGGCTGAAATCGTTATTCCTGTTCCACCTGGGGGTCGACATGCCGAGTTTCCGTCCTGATGGAATTGTTTCCCCTCGTAGGGGAAACAACGTCGTGAATAAACGAGACCCCTTTGCTTTTTCAGAGTTTGTCCGGGAAAAATTTATATACCACGTTATAGTGCAGAAATTTAGGCATAAATTACGACTTTGCCGTTAGTCTGGAGACATATACTGAGGCCGTTAGCAGGTACTGGCCATATAGTGGTTCGAAACTGGGTCACATACTGTACGTGCATAGTTCCACCACAGGGCGTTGAGTAACACGAGTAGCCACGTTTACATGGCTTCGTTCGTTCCTACTCAGCCATGCTTCCTCTTATGGAATTTACATGTACAGTCCGGAACCACAAGGCTCCATGGGCCGTATGGCTCTATCGGGCAATAGAACAACAATCCCTCAACCCCCACCACCACCACTCTCTGGCCACTACTTTTATTTAGTTTGGCAAATACATTGATCGCCATGAAGAACTAATGTGTCTGCAATCAGTCTTCAAACCTCAACTGCCGATTGAATTTCTCATTACTATTCGTTCGGGTCACGTGATGTACGAAGCAGACTGGTGAAAATTCCATCGGCCGTTCTTTTTTCAAGATTGACTGCAGACACATCAGCTCCTCGTGGTGATCAATTTATTTGCCAAGTTAGCTAAGAGTAGTGGTCAGAGAGTTGGGAGGCACATGGAGCCTTGTGGTCCCGGCCTGTACATGTAAATTCAACAAGAGGAAGCAGGAGAGAGAGAGAGAGAGAGAGAGAGAGAGAATTAAAGTTTAACGTCGCGTTCAGCAATATTTCAGCTATATAGCGACACAAGAGGAAGCATGACTGAGTAGGAACGAAGGAAGCCATGTAAACTTGGCTAAGTACGAGACTCCCTGTAAAAAAACACTGGGCTAACGATAAAACTGATGATATTGTAGCACCAACCATTTACGATGAGAACAGCAGACCCCGGCGGAAAAAATGGAACTCTATACGAAGGATTTGTCGTCGACATCCTACGAGAATTGAGCCAGAGCCTGAACTTTGACTTTGACCTCGATCTTGTGGAAGACAGCCGTTACGGTGCTCTCTCAGCGGGGGGAAACTGGAACGGAATGATAGGACAGCTTGTCCGTGGGGTGAGTATAAATGATTAAAGGAATTTTCTTTTACTGATTTGTATTAGAGTAGATTGGAATAGAACATTTAAAAATGTATTTCCGAATGGTTGCATTTTTTTTGTATTTTTGTTACGGTAAGTATTTTTATATCTATGATCTGAATAAAAAATGGATATCGGAAATCCTCTTGGGTTTTCGACTGAAACAATGGAACTGTGGAAATGACTTCAGTCGGACACTTCCTTGGATACCTTAGTTCAATGTAAATCCACATAAAATGGAATAAATTCAACCATTCTATGCCGAACCATTTACCATTTACCCATTCCACCTGTAAACATCCTAATTTCGACGTCCTTTCTGGACTAAATAAACTACATGCGGTTCTAAGGAAGCAACTGCATCGTACTGTCGGTATCGTCTTCGCATACCCAAATCAAACACTAACCGTGTTGCCTTGAGTGAATACCACACGTTTTCTCATCAGAATACGGTTTCTTGATGTCGTAGCTCTATAAATATTCCATGGTCCATATTATGATCTTGAAATGTGGCAAGCGGTGGTTGTATTACATTTCAAATGGAAAATGCTCAATATCTGTCGAGTAGCCAATCAAATTTTAAGTCGTGTTGCGCATATGCCGTCATGGGCTCGTATGTATCACGTTACGTACGATTTCTGATTGGCCAAGAAAATACACGGCCGACAGTGCGTCTAATACATGAACGAGAGCATGTATGCGGGAATAGTAAACACACCTAACTCCGTGATGTGATGGAGGGGATCATAAAATGTGTAATGCGAAATATGTTTGTTATTGTTGATATCTGTTTCTCTCATCTGATTGTGTCAAGGCGTTATGAGTGTGAGTGTTGGCCTGTGTAGGGGATTTATTCCCCAACGTTAGGGCGTCATTGGGTTGAGACGAGCGTTGTGCACGCCTCCCTCATTCACTCATTTATACCTAACTCACAATACCTCACTCACTCGTACCTACCTCACTCACTCACTCGTACCTATAGGAATTATTCACTTACTCATCCACCCACGCACTCATCCATTCAATCACTCACTCGCTCAGCGACGATCACCCCATGCCCTTTCTCTAATGTTCCTCGACGGTGCATTCGTGTCATGACATCATCGCTCAACGTGGACAGCTATCCAGTCTTATTCTGCACCACGAAAGTATTCGTGTTTCATAGATCAATAGAATTTGATGTATCTCAGGAATAAGTCCATGGCAAAATGGAAATCTGAGCTGGAAACGGTAAAATACACAAACGGTTCCGGACGTCGCCAGAAGTTACCCATAATGGGTCATATTATATTTTGCTGAATTGCAAAGGTGGAAATATTGTGTCGCGCCTCAAAAGAGGTTCCAGACAAACTGAAAAATGAAATGTCATTTTATTTATACTCCCACAAGAAGTTTATCGTGGACCTTCAATTTTGTCATCTTCACATTTCAAGTTAAATACTACACTAATGTTCCGTCATTTACCTTGACCTTATGAATAAAGCAAATTGTTCAAAACGTGAAGCGCACATGATGGCATTTAGCCAAACAAGATAGGAGCTTGCCAAGACTGTGCAGCGAGGATTTTCTTTGATGTCTGCCCGTGTGATTTCCAAATATGGCAAGTGGTGGTTGTAGTGATGTTAATTTCTTTCGAATAGCCAGTCAAATTGGAATAACAAAGAGGTTATACATTGCACTTCTCCTAATATGGACCACGGAATATTTATAGAGCTATGACATCAACAAACCCGTATTCTGATCAGATAATGTTCAGCCAAGACAACACGTGTAGTGTTCGACTTGGATATGCGAAGATGGGATTTTGTATGGTTTACTGGAGTAAATCAGCTCTACTCTATCCTATGGGATTAAATAGGAATTCAGTGAATAATGCCCGTATTTTCATTGACAAAGCATACTGTTTCCTCCAAATGCCTCAATAGTTTTCCGAAACAACGCTAATTCGGTAGATCTAATACAAGTTGTTGTAACCTCCGTACAGGGTTGTCTCCCATTATGCCAGATTGAACACCATTGGTCATCATTCAGTTATTCATCTAGCACAGAAGTGAGTGAGTGAATAGGGTTTAACGTCGCTTTCAACATTTTTTCAGCTATATCACGACGGGGAAGGGAAGGGAGGGGAGGGGGAGAGGCAGGGGAACCTACTTGTAACAGAGCGGATCTAATGCTGCCATTTTATAGTGCTGTCCCACTGAAATATCATGCCGTAGGCAGACATGACACCCCACTCAGTCACATTATACTGACACCGAGCGAACCAGTCCTTGTTCTATCCTCTTAATGCACAGAAACAGAACATCATCTCACAAACGTATATTTACCAGGTCAATCTTCTTTACCAAAATTACTTGATCCATTTTACAATAGATGAGTGTGACAGTTTGATTTGGATTAAAAACGGTGTTCCCGCGAAGTCAAATGTCATAATAGCTCTGCGCTGAGAGTGCCAAAAGATGTTTCGCGCACAAGATAGCTATAGTATGTCAAAGGTACTATCAAAGGACCGTAGCTGCGTATGGAAATTGGAATTGTTCGTCAGCAGGCTTTTCTGCAAGACAGACCAATCATGATCATCAAGCAAAAATATCTTGAATTGGCCAAGATAGTTCGTTGCGGTCCATTTGCCTCAAACATCATCCAATTCTCTTTAAAGTTAGAGTATTCTTATTCCTCTTTCACGTGGATATCCCTGTTTTGGTATATGCCCGGAAACATGCGCAGCAGACCTAAGATTAAGGACGTGACCTGGGGACCCATGACGTCCGAGTCTGGTTACGATCGTTCGTATAGCGAGTTATCGTAGTGAATGTTAAGGCGACATTTGCATTGTAAGGCCACCAAACGCCTTGTTGACGTCATACCCAATTGTTATGGGACGCATGTCACAACAGATTATACGACATGATCACAATCAGGCTCTGACGTTTGATGTAATTTTTCGTAGAAAAAAGTATGAATTTATTTTTTACACAGCTTGTCCGTAATTTTTGTGCAAAGTGTACAGGGGGTGTTTGGTAGAACCTTTTAGTGCTGTAAATTTCTCTTTGACCAAATTTCTTGTAGCGGCGCACTAAATGGGTGTAATAAAAGTTTGGAACAGATACGGACTTGCATCAAGACAGCAGAAGTCGAGGTGATACATATCGTGTGTTAATATTCAACGTGAGGACAATAACGTTCAAGGTTCGCGTGTTCTTGCCCAATTTTGGACATGTAGTGCCCATTTCAGTGTCCTCAGAGTCGTAAGAGGCGACTAACTGGGGCCCCCGTGGGATTTCTGGGTGTGAACAGGAATAGGACCCCACAGCGTTAAAGGAATAGGACCCTACCCGTGTGGTTTCCGGGTGTGAAAAGGAATAGGAACCGTGATATGACGGAAATAGTGTTGAAAGCGACGTTAAATTATATTCACTCACTCAATCTCTCAGTCCAATTTTGGAGATTATTCCGCATTGGATGCGTGTAAATATCCAGCTTGGATATTAAATGGCGTCTGGACATTAGAAGTGTCTACAGGAACCTTTCCACCTGTGGCTTGAAGGCTCTGATTTCCCACTGTTAAACATCATGTTACTTGAATGTATAATATCATATACCTAGATATCATTGGCGGACTGGAAGGTAAATTCCCAATTCTGTATGTGGGTATATACGTATCCTGTAAGTATAAATACAAGGGCATTGTTTTCACTCGAAAGTTTTTATTATTATGGCAAAAAAAAATCACTTAATCCAAAAAATTAAGAATGGAAACTTCAGAAGTTGCCTTTCAACATTTCTGAATGTTAATAAAAGTATTTTATTGGCAGAAATCCGACATTGCCGCTGCTCCTTTGATCGTGACGTCTATGCGAGCTCGGGTGGTGGATTTTACCCAACTCTACATGCGTTCTGGTCCACAAATACTGATGAAGAAGCGAACGCGTATGTCTATGTCTTTGTTCGGTGATGCTTGTCTACTCTTGGAGCCGCTGCCACTCGAGGTCTGGGTTCTAACCATTTTCGCCTACATCACTGTCAGTGTACTTCTCTACGTTATATGGCGCTGGAGTCCATTTGAGTGGGGAGCTGTCGCTCCGGAAATGTCCGGTCCCCTTAAGGAGAGTTTTAATCTCAAGAATAGCTTCTTCTTTTCCTTAAGTACACTGCTCTGGCAAGGTAAGTAAAAAGAAAGCTGAAAGTTCCAAGTACTTTTCCTCATATGTCTATCTGGCCTTGTTCTTTGATTATGAAGTACAAGGATCTGAGCTGACCGACCTGAATATATATTCATGAGATAATATATACTGGACTTATACTCTTGTTTTCTAACAGATGCATCACAGCCAGGAAAATGGTGTTGTTCAACAGCAAAAAAAGGTGTTGAGCTCAACACCAATAAATGGTGTTCAAATTGCACGGACACCATAAATCTCCAACACCCTTTATTGGTGTTACACCATTAATTGGTGTTGAACCAGTATTAGCACTAGTCAGTGAACACCAAAATATGGTGTCGAGCCGGTTTCAACACCGTTGATTGGTGTTGACCAACACCATTATTTGGTGTTGAACTGGCCTCAACACCATTTTTAGTGTTCACTTTGGTGAACTGCACATGTTTCTGCGCACCTAGCAAAACAGCGATATTTAAAAGAAATTTAATGGAACAGAAAAATATAAGCTTTTATGAGAACAGTTGTGAAAGTATTTTTGAATTGGATAACTTGGTTTTCAAATTTTAAGGCAATACGTCTTCAACGCAGGAACGCTGTCAATCTGACTTAGCAAACTCCGGTTAATTTAGCCTCATGGCCATTGTTTTCCATGTTGGCATGCTCCTGTCTTGAAGCGAAGCCTGGTGACCCCCGGTTTTTATTAGAGTTTCCGATTCAGCATCGTACTAGAAAGATTTTGTGGCATTTTGGAGAAAATGACATTTTATCTTCTTAGAAAATATGAGTTTCATCTATAAAAATATAGGCATTTTTCATAGCATTCCTATCTAATCTCATATGATAGTGTGTGGTTAAACCCTAATAATTGACCATATGAATTCCTCGATTATGCAAAAGTAAGCCTTTATTTTGAATGTTGAAGATTAGTGCTACCTCTTATTGAAATAGGGGGCCCTCGGTAGCCGAGTGGTCTAAGGCGCTTCGCTGGTGACCGCTAGCCTCACACCGCTGAACCGACACTGGTTCGAGCCCAGCTGGTCCATGTGTGAAAGTTTGTCAGTTACTTGCCGAAGGGCGTTGGTTCTCTCCGGGTACTCCGACTTCCTCCACCAACCAAACTGACTGTCACCAAATGAGTGAAACAAACTTGAGTGTGACATTAAGCCAAATTCCCTCCCTCCCTCTTATTGAAATATAAGAAAAATGACTTTTAATTTCAAATTGTCTGGAACCTCTTTATATACTATCCACTCCCACCGTTCAATTGGCGGTTATTAATTGTCCCCTTTTTCGCAAGAGGAAAAAACGGCGTTTACGGTTTGTATGCATTTGTCTTTTCCCAGGTTATCGTGTGGCACCTCGCTCCGTTTCCGGGAGGATAATCGCTGGAGTATGGTGGGCATTCACCGTCTTCCTGCTACTCTCCTACACAGCTTCACTCACCGGAACTGTCCTCACAAGATACACACCGACAGACCACACCATACGGACATTTGATGATTTGGCTAAATCTGGTATCTCTTACGGTACAATCGCTGGCGGCAGTACTCTGTCTCTTTTCAAACATTCGAAGATCCCTACAAGACACATGATGTGGGAGAAAATGAATCAAGACAAGTCTGCATTTTGCAAAACGACAGCCGAGGGAATCCAACGAGTCCGCCAATCCGAGGGTAAATACGCCTTCATAATGGATAGTCCGACGGCGGAATATGCGGCACTCCGTAAGCCATGTGACCTATTGGTGACTGGGGAGCCTCTCACAGACAATGGCTATGCATTCGCTTGCAGAAAAGGGAGCGGATTATGTTCGGAGTTGAGTCAGGCCATGTTGATGTTGAAAGAGTCCAATCGTCTAGATTTACTCCGACGGAAGTGGTTCCGTGACGAGTGCACACACCACGGGGGTTCCGCTAGACCTTTTTTCACCGGCGGCCAGGCCGCACTCACGTTGAAGGATTTCGCCATGGTTTTTGTATTAGTTCTTATTGGGATCGTCCTCGCAGTTGTAGCTCTCATCGTCGAGATTGTGTTAAACAGAAAGGGCATTGTGGTAAGTAATAGTGTATCCGATCGCCCCAATAATACATAGCATATATGTAGTCCAAATCATCGCTAAAACGCTCATGGTACAGTTCAGATCTCTATCGGAAAAGTATTCCAAGCTATCTCGACTGTTGACCCTGAGACAATTTTTGATATTCCTGATGTTCTCCTGTAGACAAATGCGAAAAACTTTTTTATTTTGCTTCAGTTATTTTTTTCGCAATTTTTTATTTTGCAAATAAAACTAGATAATCTGGCGAGAGATCCTGAAGGATCTTGGCGCCCACCATTGTCCGATAATTGTAAGCTAGTGACAAGAGGACCTGTTTGTCCATTGTTACTAGAACAAATGAATGATTTGTAATTTTGTTTACAGAATTTCAAATCTGAGCGAAAAGGATCAAAAAAGGGACACTGAAAAACAGCAAGATATAATCTAAGTTTGAGGAGTTTCAAGATTTCTAGAAACTGTACTTATGTAGGTTGTTATAATACAAGAGAAATGAGCAAAGGTAGTCTGAAAGTGAACGTACATGTACGGAGGATCCTTCGCCTTCGTTTTGTAGTATTTTTTTTATTTATTTTTTTGCACGTGTCATCATTGGGTACTGGAATCGAAGACCGATCTCTTTAACACTTTGGCATGAGCTATGAAACATACTTAAGATTTTATAATTAGGAACAAATGCTAATTCTGTTCTGTTTACTGGGCTAGTTTGAGATATCTCTTTTAAGATATCATGCTGGAAAATAGTAAGATGGTACAATACTTAATACTGAAGGGATCCGGTCTGCGCAGTAATGTTGAAACTTAGAAAGTGCCTGAATCCTGATTATCTCCCTTGGATCGAAACATGCAGTAGTCTACAGTTGTCGAGTTGTGACGTTGAGTCACAAGAGTGACGTCCCTTCATGTAGCCGACCCGCTGGCAGATGAAATGGTGGGGCAGTTCACTTGCTACTGCATGGACTAAAGAAAACTGATTTAAAATTTGAAGAAATACATTTTAATTCCGAATTATTTAAACTTCTTGATATGGAAGGTGAAGGTATGGATATTCTCTATAGTCAATATATAGAATATGCCCCACCGTTTGATCCGCCGACTCTTGTGATGCAACGTCACAACTCGGAAATACCGTATTAATTTGAAGCGTAACTTGGATTTTCGAATCGGACCAAAAAAGGTATCTTGCACAACTAGGCCCCATGTGGGACCTGTGTACCAAATTTCAGAAAGATCCATGAAATATTTCCTGAGAAATCACGATAACAATGTTTAAAGGGGAAATTAAAGATGGCCGCCTTGTGGCTATATTGGATTTTCGATTCGGACCTAAAAAGGTATGTTGCACAACTAGACCCTAAGGGGAACCTGTTTACCAAATTTGACAAAGATCCATGCAGTACTTCCTGAGAAATCACAATAACAAATTTGACAAAGATCAATGCAGTACTTTCTGAGAAATCACAATAACAAAGTTGCACGGGAAAATCCAAGATGGCCGGCTGTTGGCCATATTGGATTTTTGAATCAGACCAGAAAACGTATCTTGCACAACTAGATGACAAGGAGAACCGGTGTACCAAATTTAACAAAGATCCATGCAGTAGTTCCTGAAAAATCGCAATAACAAAGTTTCATGGGGAAATCCAAGGTGGCCGCCTGATGGACATATTGGATTTTGGAATTGGGCCGAAAGAGGTATCTTGCATATTGAGACCCTAAGGACCGGTGTACCAAATTTGAGAACGATCCATGCAGTAGTTCCTGAGAAATTACGATAACAAATTTTCATGGGGAAATCCAATATGGCTGCCTGGTAGCCATACTTTACTTTTCGAATCGGACCAGAAAAGTTATCTTGCACAGCTAGAACCCAAGGGGAACCTGTGTACCAATTTGAGAAAGATCCATGCAGTAATTCCTGAGAAAAGACGATAAAGTTTCATGGGGAAATCCAATATGGCTGCCTGGTGGCCATATTGGATTTTGGAATCGGACCAAAAAAGGTATCTTGCACAACTAGACCCCAAGGGGAACCTGTGTATCAAATTTGAGAAAGATCCATGCAGTACTTCCTGAGAAATGATGATAAAGTTTCATGGGGAAATCCAATATGGCTGCCTGGTGGCCATATTGGAGTTTCGAATCGAACCAAAAAAAGGGTATCTTGCACAACTAGACCCCAAGGGGAACCTTTGTACCAAATCTGAGAAAGATCCATGCCGTACTTCCTGAGAAATCGCGATAACAAGGTTTCATGGGGGAAATCCAAGATGGCTGCCTTGTGGCCATATTGGATTTTCGAATCGGACCAGAAAAGACATCTTGCACAACTAGACCCCAAGGGGAACCTGTGTACCAAATTTGAGAAAGATCCATGCTGTAGTTCCTGAGAAATTGCGATAAGGTTTCATGGGAAAATCCAAGATGGCTGCCTGGTGGCCATATTGGATTTTCGAATTGGACCAGAAAAAGTATCTTGCATAACCAGAACCTAAGGGGAACCTGTACCAAATTTGAGAAAGATCCATGCAGTACTTCCTGAGAAATGATGATAAAGTTTCATGGGGAAATAAAATATGGCTGCCTGGTGGCCATATTGGAGTTTCGAATCGAACCAAAAAAAAGGTATCTTGCACAACTAGACCCCAAGGGGAACTTGCGTACCAAATTTGAGAAAGATCCATGCTATAGTTCCTGAGAACTTGCGATAACAAGGTTTCATGGGGAAATCCAAGATGGCTGCCTGGTGGCCATATTGCATTTTCGAATCGGACAAAATAAGGTATCTTGCACAACTAGATCCCAAGGGGAACCTGTGTACCAAATTTGAGAAAGATCCATAAAGTAGTTCCTGAGAAATCGCGATAACAAGAATTGTTTACGGACGGACTGATGACGGACTGCCGACGGACGGATGACGGACGACGGACGAAAAGCGATTTGAACAGCCCACCATCTGGTGATGGTGGGCTAGAAAATCTATATTGAAGCGATGTGCAAGAGGCGGGAAAAATTATAAATCGGACCGAATTTAATCGCACCGAATAAAAAATGACTGAAAATGCCTCCTGTGCATGAACAAACTTGGCCTAAATATAAAGTGGGGTTAGTCTCAGCCCCCTAGTTGCAGGGATAAAGAAAATATTTGTAAGGGGGTGGGGCGGAATCAAGGACTGTTAGAGTTACAAGGAGTGGCCAGCATCCCATCCCTAGGTCCAGGTTTTCATATATCGATGTGGACCCGTTAGGGTCTGATGACCCTAGGGTCATCCAGATATATATAGGAGAGCTGTAACTCTTGTAACAGAAAGTGCCCGGTTTACTCTTGCACAAAACAAAGTTCTTGCACTGAAAGAAATAGTTCTGAAGCTTTTTCTTCTTGATAACCTTTTTTTCATCTTTTGAATTATTTTTGTTGTTCTTTTATGTAAGCTGAATATAGTAGATGTGTTTTGATGTTTTTTCAAGTGCTCAGTTGTTGTTTTTGAGGGTTTGATGTTTCTAGCTAAAAGTATGTCATCTGCTAGATCAGAGACTGTCGTCTGCTAAACCAGGGAGTATAAGAGGAAAATGCTGGTTGATTTTTGGTCTGTGTATGTCACACTTTGTTTGACATGAAATGGCTTGTTTGGTCAATATTAATGTATATTTGTTGTATACTGCATTACCAATTTCATGTTCCTCTTCACTTTCCTCATTTCTTTGTTTTCACTGTGTTTGAAAGGAAATTTTGGCAAATGAATTTGAGAGTTCCCCCTCCTTGAGACCCTCTTCAGCAATGTGACATAGCCGCTGAATCCAGTGGTTTTCATGTACCTACAGCAAAGTATGGGTAGCTTTCTGGGTCAGTTCTTCTGCTGACCCAGTTTTGTCAGCATTAGCAACTAATATACATGTTCAAGTAGCTTACTCAGAGTAATAGTGGCCATAAATTCTTTTGTCATTGATCCATGATATGGTAAAGAGTTAATTACCAACAGCTTGATCAAGTGTCATATCCAAATCCTCTAACCAGCCCTCTTCCATAAAGAATTAGAGCATTTCCACAAAGTGGATGCTCTTATGTTTTTTCATGAGAAACGGCTCCGCCGGACTCGCCGCCGCCGCCACAACTTTAAACGTGGGTATCTCTGAAACCCTCTGAAACCGTTAAATATTTTCGGGTCAGACTTTGTGTGCTATCCCCTTAGGCCTGGGAAATTTGTCTGGCTGTGTTTCAATACCTGCTTCTCACCAGTAGGTGGCGTTGTAGTCAGAGTGTAGGTACATGTAAACCTGTCTCTGACGATTTCGTCTGAACGGCTTGTCTGATTTCTTTGAAATTTTATTACAATGGTTTTGAAGGATAGTCAATGTGCTGAAAAGTTTTTGGTGTAGCTGGCATAACTGTAAATGCAAGTTTTTTGCATCTCAAAAAAATAGTTTTTCTTGAAATGAAAATTAACCAATTCGCTTGGAGAAATATTTAAAAACTGTTCTATTCTAGGTTGCCAAGCATAAATATAGGATTGCCGACATGATAATTCCCTTTCGGTGCGAACCAATTTGACATTTAAATGAAAAATCTCATTTATCTGACTTAACATCAAAACCTCCATAACCATTATCACGATTACAGTTTTTTTTCAATTAAGCTCTTATGTGCCATCTCCCTAGAGCTTTAGAGTTCACCTGCTTGTTTTTCGTGGCATTTGGTCGTCACTAGGTGGCGCTATAGACATGAATGCAGGTAAACATGTGTAACATCATATCTTCTGAACAACATGTTTGATTTCCATGAAATTTGGGTATGATCTTGCAAGATAGGCATAGGACTGACAAGATTTTGGTGGTGCATTTTTGCATCTCAAAATAATATTTTGTTTTCACAAAAATGGAAATTTGCTTCTTAATCAGGGAAAAGTAATTCTATTTTTCTGAACATGAATGTAACATTCCCAGTGTTATAATTCACATCTCTTGTAAGCCAAATGGTCATTTTTTTAAATATATGAAATTCTGATGATTTGAGTCCAATATCTACATCCCCCAGGCCACATCTAAGGATTTTCCGTCATCTTGTAGTTTCGTGATATTGTTCATTGAGTGGCACTATAGGCAGTAAACTTATATAGCACAATTTATTGGCATTTCATCTGTTCATGAAGTTTATTATTGTCAGACAGACAAAGGATTTCAAAGGACTGAAAGTTTTTTTGGGATTGAAATTGAAGGGCCACCTCTCATACCGATTTTGTAGCCCATCAACATAATGCTTGATTTATATCTCATTATACATTCGTGTTTACAATTATTAATTTTATTAACATTATGATTTAAAAATGAATTGAAAGGACATTGGTGCTGTTAGCGCTGGCATATGCATGTGGCATTGGGTATAGTCAGCTGAATATATCTAAATCTAGGCTACATCACCCCCTGCTTACTAGACCCTTCCACATCCTCACACATGTAACATCGTAGATGAAATGCAAGAGCACAATGTTATGTATGCTTCATAGGATTAGTCCTGATCCCTGGCCATACCTTGGCAGAATATGGGTTAGTCATAGGTCGGTCATAATTTTTAGGAGTGGCAAGTCACATTCATGACCTCTTATTTTCTCAGAATCGAGCAAAATAAAAGCCAGGTCAGCAGTCCTATATTTCATCCCTTTTGAACAAAGATGTAAGCAAAACTGGAGAGACGCCCAAGTTTCATTCCCTCGAAGACAAGCTTCCAAGAGATCATTCTACAGCATATCTCCCTTATAAGCTTGACTTTTCTATGAACAAGACGAAGCATGCATCCGTCTGTTGCTGTTATTTTCAACGAACCGTTTGAGCACTATTTGTTATGTACCAGTACGGCGTACACAGACCTGGATAGAGGATCAGGATTGCTATTCAAATTTCAGCATCAGCTCAATCTCCAATGATGCCTCACTCTGAATCGTGCGAACATGAAACTTGCCTATCTTTTTGCGAACAATGTCAAATGCTATTAGAAGGGAGGCTGGGTAACCAATGCATTGCAGCGAGTCAAGCTGTAACGTGCAGAATTCTAGTTCATTTGCTTCTGGTATTATTTTGATAAAAATAAAATACTTGACTATTTAGGTTTTGCCCAAAAACCGTGGTGAAGTTCAGATGTATGCTGATGATCACAGGCATGACAAATACCAGTCGTTTCTATGATTCCCAGATATATAAAAAAGCCTATAGGCTCTAGTCGAGATGGATATAAATTTCTCAGTGTCTCGAAGTGTCCTGGATTAAATAGTTTCGCGTACATTGTAATTTTGATTAATGTATTATGTAACATTGCTGGGTAATCCCCAATTGCTAGAAAAGTCGGTAGATCCCCACTTCTATTGTCCAACGGGTCTCCGCAAATTCCATAGTACCTTGCTGACGGGCAACCCAGTTTCCCCTTGGCAGGAAAACTAGGTCACGTCTTTCAAATCTCTCCTTAAGCGGATTGGATATTTCCCTGGACTTACGTTTTCCTGTCCTCCTGGTTCGTATGGTTTATTATATTTATCAGGTTAGGGCAATCCCGCTCTCTAAAATGGAGGTAAAAACGGTCTTTTTTGCTCAATAAATCAGTTCACATAATGAATTCGACAAAATCTCATTGAGGCGCACGCAAACATTTTTTTCCGCATCACATGGTAGTACAAAAAAATTGTCATTTATCTAATTTGCATAATAATAGCACAAACATCTGTCGCGCTGTTTAAACAACATTGACTGGTTCTTCAAATGGCAAATTAAGTTTAGGACAAGGAACAATAGATAAATTAATGGGCCTGAAGTTTTGAAGCATTATTTATATAGGAATCAAAAGTTATTGAGCAAAACCGACCCTTTTTACCTCGTTTCGAGAGCGGGATCGCCCTGACCTTTTCCGATTTATATTTTCCTATTGTCTTGCCAGTTTTCACTGTAATTGTTGTAATATCAAATGTACAATTGTTTTTCGCATGGGCGGGCCTCATGTGTCATATAAGAATTTATTCGTCATTCCAATCAAATACTAATATATGCATGAGGATGTGTACTTTTCCAACACGGGAAAGACATCCACGGCTCGAATTCCTAAGACTTCCATACAATCTGTTGTGCCCAACTGATCAATTTCAGAACACTTATTGAACGCCTAATTTGCAACATTTACTGAACGCGTAATTGTGTTCAAATTGTTAACTTCCATGTTCAAATTGTTAACTTCCATGTTTAATTTTGAACTTTAGCATTTAAACCGTTAATGCAGGTATTCAAATGTAGAACACACACATTCAAAGTTTGAACCCAAACGTAAGTATTCACAACTTTAACACGCGTATCCAATCTTGAACACTCTCAGAACACGTCGGAGTCCGATTTATTTACAGTGTAGCTACGTCCTGGGTTAAGATTAGCATCGGTATCTATGAAGTTACACAGTTTTTATTGTGTTGTTTGTTCCAGTACAAATGCCGCGTTGTGTGCTTACATTTATGTACTCGGGACAAGTTACAAGCACTGTAGCTTTGTTTGACAAAACTTCGTACTCTTAAATGTATCTCAGTAGGTTGAACTTGTCATAACATAGATGTGCATGTACGTGTGTAACGGGATGCACTTGTACCTGTGCATGTATTAGCTTACAGCTAGCGGGAATTTCCCTGTGGCTCACTCGGTAGAGTGACTGTAAGGGTAAGGGGACCCCTGATCGAATCCCGATAGCGCCTAAAATCTTCATCCTTTACATTGGTGACGTGACCACTGGTTCATGGAGCGTGAGACTCTGAACCAGAGAACCTGGGCTAATCTCGGAAGGAAAATGGACTCAGGCGGGGAGGGGTATAACGGGAGGTTGTACCAGTTAGCGGGAATTTCCCTTTAGCGCAGTTGGTAGAGCGCTGGTGTGGCAATTAAAGGGACCCGGATCGAATCCCGATAGCGCCAAATCTTCACCCTTTATACATGTAAGCAATATGCACTGGGAACTACACTAAATAATGTGTGGCGTACTGCTGTTGTCGGTCAACAATCGCTCATATTGATTTTGTACACATTTGTAATGTGCGAGGTTTGATGTACCGGAATAGCCGGCTTCGTTTACTACGAAACGTGGCTCGCGCAATCCGAAAGCTCTTGGTAAGGCTTTGCACGGTTCTGATAACACCGTACTGTCCTGGTCTGTTGTATTGTCCGGTCCAGAGGCTGCCGGATCGGCACCCGGAAATGCAACCGTAGAGCCTTTTCGAATTCTCACGGGAAATTCATCGGATAGGGATGGCGTAGGTACAAACGGAGTGACAAAGCCCGCCAAAGACAATGAACTCGATGTCGATCGATGTTCAACCCACAAAGGCCCACGGGTCCGAGTGATGTCCTAATTTGGCGGCCGCGTCCGTTTCGATGCGCGACCTATGGGTCTCGGTAACGGCCCTGTCCCTTCAACAGCGCGCTTGAAGCAGTCCCGATGGTCGCGGTCGTCGTTTGACTCAAATCTCGGCTCGGCCGATGAACAGTTGTTGTCGTTCGCATAGGAATCCATCTCACCCTTTGACAATGATCCTTTGACGAGGACGTCGTCGATGGCAACGCTGATGCGGCACTTCTACGGGATGCAGCCACGCAGAGATTGCCGGCTGGCGCCCCGCTTCTAACGATTGGGTATATGTCCTATTTGATTAAGTCTTCAAGCTTTGTGGTCTATACGAGCACTAAGCAGCAGGTGCCCGTTAAGCCTTAGGCCCTTTAAGTGGAAGACTAACAGATTATTCCCCCGCTCGTCGGCCGGAGCTACTCGCGTTAGAGCTGGTCTCTTTCGTGGACCAAGCTTTTGACACGCATTCTACGGTATCGCAAGGAAAGGGTAAAGGTTCCTTGCGATCGGCACCGTCTGGGTATACGGAGCTCGGAGTGGCCCTCCGGCCGAATTCAAGCGTTTGAAGATGGCTTCGTAGGTTGGGCGCAAACCTTCCTTCTTTCTAAACAGCCGTCACAATCGAGATAATTCACATCCAGCCGATCCGACACGTAAAATCATAGAAGAAGACGCGTCTGAATGGTCTACCCGGTCGAAGATACGAACGTTCAGTCATCTGCTACACATGATTTATGCGTCGCACGCCGTTGCCCTAAAAAGAACGGTTGACGACGTTGTGATCCGTTTGCGGGCCTTGGAAGCAAGAGCCATTCCACAATCTGCGCTGTAGACGGTTGGCAGCGGGGACTTACTTGAAGTACCCCAGGCTCAGTCAGAGTTCTACCGCGGTCTGAAAAAATAGACCTAAACGAATGCTCCATCTGACAAGTCTGTTTTTGCCTGTTTCATCAGATCAATATTTTATTCTCTAGAGACGATGATGATATTCGTTTAACATAAATATAATGTAGATATATCGATCAATTACAAGAGATATTTCTCTATGCATAATATCACGAGGTCGACCTGTCTTACTCGACGCAGTTGTGGTCTGAGTTTGACATTTCAAACCGTCTCGTGCTGCGTTGAGGGGCGACAGGTATATAATATAGAAAGTAAAACTCATCTTACTGACGCGAGTCACATCCAGGGTGCAATGCTAACGGTTGCAAGCCCACTTCTAAGGCTACCGGTTTTACGAGGCCGTAAAAGGGGCAACCGAAACAAGAGTATGGTCCTGAAGAAGTCGAGAAGGATATGTCGCTCTTGTGTCGCAACCCGATAGGGGGCAGTCTGATGAATTTCACGAACAGGTGGAAGAACTAACACAGCAGATTATAAGGGAGGGATGCCAGATGGATATCCGCCCCTGCTCACATATACGTCACTGGTAACCCTGCTAACTCAGAAACCGGAACAGACATCTGTTATACGGGACGAGGTGTGCTTTCTCATGGACAAAGCGGTTGTATGAAAGATGACGGATCCGTCAACGGATCGGGTTTTATACCAGGCTATTTTGGTGTCCCAGAAAATTGGGTGATTTCGGCCGGTCCTCAAGATACGGGTCCCCAACCGCTTATTCGGATCGAAACGTTGAAAACGGATATTTTTATATCAGTGCGGTATGTAGGCCTTGTCAATAAATTTTTAGGACGCGTATTTCCAAGTACCGATCCACACGGATTGCTCGTCAATGTAGTGGAAGCCCTGGCATTGCCATTTGGAATTACCTCAGCCCCTTAAGTTTTCACACGGGTAGTGGATGCTCTCACAGTTTTCCCACGTAGGCCTGGTGTGGACACCGGTACCTGTGTCGATGACAAGCTGGCAAAGGTCCGTCGGAATCGACGGTTACCAATTCGAACGGGTTGACATTATTCCATACTTTTTTTAGCGGCTGGATTGTCAACGTAACTAAGTCTGCCCTTACGCCGTGACAGTTATTCATTCATCTGGGGATACAATTCGATCTCCTGGTCTGGCCATCGCCTTTCGCCTTAAATCAGCCTGAGGAAGTTCTGTTGGCGTTTTGCACCTTTCAGACACTTGCGGCGCGAGAGTTTCTGTGACTTTTGATAGCACTGATCAGTCTAAGCGAAGTTGTGCATTACGGTCTACTTCGACGCAGACAAATTCAGAAGTATCTAACATGCTTTTGAATGCACGGGACATCTGAACAAACCAAGTCCGATATGTTCAGTTCTTTTAGGGGTCACGTCCAATTATTCGAGGCACTTTCTCGATGCCTTCGAGATGGAACGAGAAATTTCTCGGCTGAAATCGGGAGGGCAGAACCGGGACCCTTGGCGACGTCTCCCGGTTTGCTCCCGGTTCTATCTCGATCGAAACGTCCCGGTTTTCAAGATGGATACAAAATTGATCGGTAATCTCGAATGGGGTCCCGGTTTGTATGTGTACGCGTTTTGTTGCACTTAAATTAGTCGTTTCTTAGCTTCTCAGGCGATCAGATTGTCGTGCGGGTATCATAGCTTGGGGGGCGATCGTCGTATAAGCATATCGCAGCCTAAAATAGATTGTGTTTTTTTATGTTATTAAATGTTTAGTCGATATATCCATTATATGATGTTTCCTGAACCGAATTAAATGAAAACGTTTCATTTATCTATATAAATTAAGAATATAAAATTGAATGATTTTCTCACACATTGATTGAAAATCTGACTATTATCCGAAGCGGAATAAATGACACATCAACTGGATATAATCTGAATAATAATAATGATATTGAAGCATGCGATAATTATTGTTCCATAAAATTGTTTTAAAAGAAAACGTGGATCCCCTTACTGTCCAGAAGTGTCGCACTTCATGTGAAGTGTGCCTAGAAGTGCCTCTGAAGAGTACACTGAATAGGCACTTCAACAACAGAGAAAAATACTGGCACATTTCATAGGTACTTCATTAGAAAAAGGCAGTAGTCAAGGGACTCCTCAAATTACAAGCGTCTAGTCCGTCATTCATAATCCAGCCGTCGTCCATTAGAGAATATCCGCGTCCATAATCCAAAGACCTATTCCATTTTCCACATAACAGTATTAGCACCAAATTCAAAAGGACAATCATAGTATACATAAACCTAGGCGTGTTTCCTGCAAGAGAGAAGCGGTCAACAGTTTTCAATGATGCTGGCAAGACATCATGATGTTCCAAAAATATCAAATCCGTATCGCTGATCATTATTCTTAATCTCAAAGGCCTGGTAGTGTCTCAAAGACACTTCATGGGCTTTGTCAATTTCATAGCAAAAAACGAGGGACTTCAGAGACACTTCTGAGACTTGGTTATTGTTCGGCATAATCCAAGGTACTCCTCAAAGACACTTCATGGACTTTGTCAGTTCTTCAGCAAAACTTGGGGGACTTCAGGGACACTTCTGAGACTTAGTTATTGTTCAGCATAATCTAAGGTACTCCTCAAAGACACTTCTTGGACTTTGTCAGTTTTATAGCATAACTTGGGGGACTTGCCCTTGAAAAAAATATCTTATGGGATCCTATATTATAGTATAAGATAAAGAAAAATCCTATAAGATTCTGAAAAATCCTCTAAGATTCTGAAAAAAATCCTATGAGATTCTAAAAAATCCTATAAGATTCTGAAAAGTCCTATAAGATTCAGTCCAATAGGATTTCTAGATTATTGGAATTTTCCCACAAACTTTTACAGTAACATAACATTATAACATTACATAACATTATTGTAGTTATAGAACTACATGTATACAAGTTTCAATGATCTTAATTAGCTCTGGGAATATCCCAGCTTAAAGTTGGCTGATTTGATTTCACTCAGTGACATCAAATCTCATTTCCATGAAACCACTAAACATCAGATTTGTACTTCACAGTTCAAAATAGCTGCAACTGTGTAAATATTCACATGTGGTTACTGACATTTTACTCAGAACTGTGAACACTTTTTTGGATCTTTGACAGTGATCTGTTCCATGGTTTCCCATTTGAATAAAATAAATATATTAATAATATCAATCTCTCGCATATTAGTGTTATCAAAATAGTATCATATTAGATGATTGCATCTAGTTGAATTCAGATTTTATAATCAGTCCAAATCCATTATTTTATAGTAAAATTGGACAAAATGGGAAAATATTTTTAAAAGAATCAGTTCTAGCATAATGTCAGCAACAAAAATGTCCATTAAAGAATATTTTATATTATCCTCTTCATTATTATCAGTTGATTAAATATAATATATATAATTTCAGTTTTTGATAGTCTTTCCCCTTAAATGTCTCATCAAAATGGATGGAGTTATCTGCCTTTGAAAATTTAATTGACCACCAGGGGCGCCACCATCAACAACAACCAAAATGGCTGACCTAAGTGCAAAAGTCACTCAGGTGGATTTGTTCAGGTTTAAGCTAGAAGTATGGAGGTTTGAAGAACTGTATTGCAGATGATGATGAGTGCAGCTAGTGATATGGTAAGTAAAGTATAAATATAACTATAATTCTTCTTTTTTTTTCATAACTTAATAAGCAAAGAACTGAGCTGAAATATACTTCACCTTATAATTGCAGTCAAATTTAATGGGTCATATAGCATAGCTTTCACAAAGAAATATCCATAAGTCGGTCTCAATATCACTTTCAGGTCTACCCAGGTTCATCAAGGCAGTGTATTGTTATGAGTGTGTGAATTGTCAGCTTGGAAACCCCAGGCTTGGGGACCTCATATGAAGATTGGCATGCCCCCCTGGAGGAAATCCCATGAGGGTGAGATATTTTTATCACAAAACTGCTTGTATACTTCCTGTTCATGTCAAAACAGGGGGATTTAACTGGCTGGGGGAGGATAGCTCTGAATAATTTATCTTGTTGTTTTGAACTGTTTATTGATTTATAAAATTTATTGATTTTTGTTCCTTCCACAACATTAGAGAATATTTCCATACTAAATTGTTGACAAAATGGTAAAGAAATATATTTTAAAATATATTGATAATAAAATGTTAGCACAACCTATTTTTAGTTGTAATCAGAAAACCTATAATCAGGCCATGATAAGACTTTCAATCATTATAACAGGCTATATTTTCCTTGTCTATTGATTACACATTTCATATACCAAAGCTAAGGATCTTCACATACTTCAATTGTACATTCCTACCCACATCTTGAGAAATGAGAACATTTCATTTAAAAAATTTAAGAATACAATTTATGGTTAAAGCATTTATTTGTTATTTGAAAACCTGTATGGAGATTTAGTTGAACCAGAAATTAACAAAGAAAAACTATAAAAATTCACATGATTGTTTCACTTCAATTCTAATGGCTTCTTACATTGTATGTACTTTAATATTCCAGAATACAGCTGCTACAAGGAACTCGGCTCACTTCAAGCAGCCACTCGACTGACAGGGACTTCAATTTGCACACCTAGGTATGGTTGATGTGTGGTTGATATCTTCATTGTGTATTTTGGTTAGAACGTCACACAAACTGTTTATCTCCCTTGTTGTATATCATGGAGTACTAAAGAAAGGATAATAGACATCTTTATCAATCTTTTGTAAATCGTACGGATGTGTTTCATTCTTTACCCTTTGTGGTAGTCAACCTATTCAATCATCCTGAGTGTATTAAAAAAAAGAACTTGATTGCATGCCATACGGAACCATATATACAACTGATCAGGTTTTAATTATATGTATGTATTTCTCGCAACAGGGCAAGAAGGTTGGATTACATCCAAGTGGACCTCGGGGCAACTAAAGCAAACTATCCTTCGAAAGATCTGCTGCTTCAAGTTCAAGTTGGATAAGAACACTGTCACTCTTGAATAATAATAACTTCTCATACCAAAGACTGCATGTAAATACATACATAGTACTGTGCTGTATGTTGTCTCAAGGATTTGTGCTAGCGGTTATATAAACTACACGTTTCTTGTTAAAGGTGAAATGCAAAGGTTTGTCTAAATCATTTGATAAGTTGCAGTAAGATTGGATAAATAATGTGTATATTAATTTCATTTCAGTTTTAAAACATTTGCTCAAGCCTAATAAAGTTAAAAACTAAAAAAATGTAACGCTGTGTCATTTACGAAATTTTGATCCGTACATGATTACCTCCCCCTGGGGGCGCTGCGATACGTGACGTAGCAGTGGAACCAGCACAGCCTGCACAACATGATGTAGCTGCATTGCATTGTATGGAAATAGCTCTCATAGATAAGCTAGGCTATTGCTCAGGAAGCCCTTGCTTGTGTCATTCACGTTCACTGAAACGCACTAACAGGTTGGTCATCATTCGCTGTGGGGGATAAAAGAAAAAGTCTGAATTTACCAATCTGTATTTCCGATTCACTGGGTATGACTGTCGCCCACGGCCCCTGCAGTGTCGCTGATCCTATCGTTTTCTGCTGGTTCTTTGTTCACAATAGGTTCGTGTTGGTAAGGCACCCCCCCACTAACCATTGCCGTGAATTCTTCCTCTTCAGAAGATGAGGAAGAAGTGTAAGAAAATTCCTCCGCATCGCTGTCGCTGTCTACATTCATGTAAGCGTGTCGTGGCCGAAGTAGTTAGAGTGTTTGACTCTGACCCGGAGTGCTACAGCTGGCGTGGGTTCGCCCCTCGCCAGTGACCGCTTACATATATACTCGCCTATTCACAAGGCGCTGGGCTGATTCGGTGTCCAGGGTAAAGAGGACTGACGGTGGAACTAGTTGCTACGCTAGACCTTCGCCAGCGGAGGCACTTGGGGAATAAAGTACCTGGGTGTCTTTCAGTGACCGCTATATAAATCCACTCACAGTAGTACATCGCATACACCGATAGGAAGCTCACATGGTTAGATTATCACAGCACTTTCAGGATAGTAGTTCGTCCAATTGTAGAATTGTATAAAAAAAATGTTCACTTCACTGCACGATAGTTGAGCTATAAATGTTGAGTGGTTCCAATTGACTGTATATTAATATGTACTCCTACGGAGGTGCTCCTATATAGAGGAGGGATTTACCTACTGAACTGAACTGAACTGTTAGCCGCCATTTTTTTAGTGTGGTTGAACTGTGACGTCACAGCTTCTGGTGGAAAAGCTCCGAATCAAGGGGAGATAAGCGATGCCGCTGATCATACACGTGTTTTATTTCTCCTTAAAAAATAAAGCTTATCACCAGATTTCGTTCATTGATGGCTGTATAATTTATTATCATCATAAAAAGGAAAGGGAATGCTTTTTCTTACTTTTATTACCTTTGCATTTCACCTTTAAGAACCACCAGGTTTATTGTAAATATTTTATGATCTACTGTTTTGTCTCTCTCCCAGTGCTTTCTCTAAATAAAACGTTCTGTGCTCAAATATATATTTGTGTCTTCTTTTCCGGGAAAGTAAATATCTTGTGGCTATATATAGCTTTCATTACACGAATTTACTATGATACTAATAAGGTACTTCAAGAGCAATTCAAAAGTGCATATGAAAGGTATCCTTCTGTAGAAGTGTGGATGAAGTGCCTTGGCATATAAGGACATTGAAGTGCCTCATATATTCTAATTAGGTACTCCAAGAGCACTTCAGAAGTGCCTTTGAAGGTTACCCTTCTGTGGAAGGGTGGATGGAGTGCCTTTGCAGTGCCTTATTAACATATTTGAGGCACACTTCAAAAATACTTCCAAGTGACTTCATTGTGACTTCAATGCCCTTATATGGTATTGCCACAAAACAATACCCACACTGCAAGCACACTTCTGACTCTGAGCCTTGCACTTCAAGGTTAAAATATCGCCACACTTTAAAGTTACTTCAAAGTTACTTCAAATTACAAGCGTCTAGTCCGTCATTCATAATCCAGCCGTCGTCCATTAGAGAATATCCGCGTCCATAATCCAAAGACCTATTCCATTTTCCACATAACAGTATTAGCACCAAATTCAAAAAGACAATCATAGTATACATAAACATAGGCTTGTTTCCTGCAAGAGAGAAGCGGTCAACAGTTTTCAATGATGCCGGCAAGACATCGTGATGTTCCAAAAATATCAAATCCGTATCGCTGATCAGTATTCTTAGGGTCGTTTCAACCGAAAAATGAAGTGTGACCAGTGTTTTAGCCTCGGTGTGTAATTCATTTAATAATTTTGTATTATTTATTGCAGATTCCACTTTACTGAGAATTACTGTCTTGAGATATAGTTCGAGTGATGAGGTTGTACAGTTATATCGACAAAGTTTATTTCTGATATAAGCTTGCCTGGTAGAGGTTAATAATGACAATAATGACAATCGGAAATAGAGGTGTTGATAATTCACACCATAGTCGGTCCGCGGAAACCGTCGGCTTGAAACAACAGCGAATATAGAGAGGGATTAATTACTTTGAAACAAAAACTAGGCATTTTTTTTGGCGGGGATTAATAAGATATTTCCGTTCTATTATTTATTGCTAGTTTCATATATATAGCAAATTAACTAATTAATGAAAGTAATTAGCACCCAATCAGGCTTTAAGTCAACGTTCATGTACATTTTACAACAACAATACCACGTGTTGTCAATGTGAAAAGTTTATATGGAATGCTCAACACTTCGATCGCACGTTTGTTCATATTATCCGGTGTCCAGTGCATTACCAGCCGCTCCTGTGGTCTTTCTGAAAATCGGGGAAATTATTGATTATCACGATCCTACCAAATAAGTAATATCAACGAAAATCTCCCGTTCTGATATACCTTAAGAAAAAATACATGAAATTTTATTCCAGACTAGTAGAATTTATTTCATTTCGCAGTTCCTGGACATATCTCATAGTGATTAGAATTCTAAAACCGGTTCGAAATAATTTACATTGAATAATAATGAACCAAATTATGTAATTCAATTGGTGATGTTTTATTCCTTTCCATGCAAAAAAAAAAAGACCTGCGCTGTCAGAGTTAGTATGCGACTACAGATCTCTAGACGGAATAACACAATAATGTTGAAAGAATCCTGTTTACTTTACTCCATTATCCATGGCTTAATGCATATGTACTCGCCGAGATTAGTCTCGATGCCACAGAGAAGTGCATAAAGAGCGAGCATACGCCTTCTGAATGGTTCAAACATTCATTTGAAGGCATCTCGATTCCATTCTCGAAGCAAGTAGATTGATTTCGAGGGGGTTCGAGATGGACTTTTACTTCGAGTGAAAACCGGGAGCAAACCGGGACAACAATCGATAGAGATAAACCGGGACCCTTCGAGACGGGATATTTATCGGTTTTACTCGTTTATCGAGAAACCGTCTTGATCGATTGAACGTGACCCCTTACAGGCGCTGAGCTGGTGGCGGGACCGGGACAACCTCATGGCATCGTGGCATTCTTCGGAACCTGATCCAATCATATTTACGGACGCCTTCATGGGCGGCTGGGGAGCTCATCTGGGCGAGAGCCAAGCACAGGGAACGAGTACTGTGCAGGATCGATCTCTGCATATCAATCTCTTGGATATGAAAGCAGTCATCCTAGCTCTGAAACAGGGGAAAGTTGTTCTGCTCCGTTTGGACAGCTCGACAGTGGTCGCGTACATAAACTGGGACTGCAGCCCCAGTAATGTATTATGACCTGGAAAATGTTGCATTGGTGCATAGCGCATCAGGTGATCCTATGAGCGGCACATATTCCGGGTATACGGAACGCGCTTGCGGACTTTGTCTCATCCGATGTAATGGCAGTTGAACGACTTGGTACTCGGTGTACGCATACGCCTATTCCCCAGCCATTCTAGTTCCCATGGTTCTCAAAAAGATCATGCAGGAGAGGGACTTGCCTAATCATTCTAATCGTTCCAGTCTGGACCACAAAGACGTGGTTCAGTAGTCTTAGCGATGTAATCGTATACTACCCACACATATTGCAGGATCGCCCAGATCTACTCACAGTGCCAGAGACGTCGGATTCACAGCAACCCAGCAATGTTTCAACTGCCTGCATGGCTTCTCTCATCGATTCCCGACATCGCGAGGTCTTTTCTCAGGCGCATACTGGTTGTGTCTTTACATGCTATGCTTGTGTTTAGATATGAAAACCTGGGTTGTCCATGTGCGGGATATTATGAGATTGGTTGAGACCCGCCGGGCAAAGCGGAGCCCCTAGATGGGAGTCATCGACATTTTTAGCAATGGGTAATAGGTATAGAGATTACCCCAACAGTGTTACTTAACATAAACAGTCGATCAGATTGTCATGATACTTTGATTTGGGCTTCTCGTCCTATACGCATATCGCAAACCAATTAATTAGAAACGATATTTTTAATGTTATTCAATGTTCAGTTTTATGTTATCATGACTTGTTTAACCGAATTGCCTAGAAATGTTCCATTCATCGTTTGTAGCAGAATAAAATCGCTTAATTGGAATTAAATGGACACGATAATTTTGATTCATAGTTTTGCGGACGTATTCATATAAAAAATTACAAAAACAGATTATTTTTCAGTAAAATGATATCAAAGATTAAATGCCAAAAATTCCACCATACGTTTTTATTTATTCAGCCATGTTCATCATCTCAGTCATATAATTTTGGCTCTACAGTCGTTTCATTCTATCTCCGTTACGAAATAGATTTGACAAATCAATTAGTCCCTTGAAAGGACGTGGCGCGTTTTAGAGAGATTCTGCACCCACGACTTGCGGTTGAAGTGCCAAAAATCAAATATTACATGTCAAAGAATTATCCGTGGCATGCAGCACATCATTGTGTTGTATAATCAGAATAATTACAACACATTCAATGCTATGATTCTCGAATTGCAGAGTCGAAAAGTAGATTATTTGTGCAAATTTGCTCATTTATAAGTGAAAACGCCTGCTATTTCTACTCTGTGAAAATGCTTGAGGATCGAGTTTTATACACAGTATGTCGCGATTCAGTTCTGGTTCGTTCTGCTCGATCTTCATATGATTACGAAGAGAAATAGAATAGGGGTTTTCTCCTCAAAATCAGCGATTCTGCACAAATATACTACTTTACGGCCCTATTCGACAATCATAAGACTCATTGCCTTGCATGTGAGTAATACAACAAAATATTTATTTTTGGCACTCTATAGTCGCAGCTCAGGGGAGCAAAAATCGCGCTACCCGCACCACGTCCATTATACATAACGATGAATTAAACGAGAGTTCATTTCAACAAAAGTTCATGCACAAATAATACCTCATATCTCAATGAATTGTGTTCCAAGGTAATCATTGATAAAGGCATATTGTTTATAGCCCTGGACCAATTTTTGTCGAAAGGTATTGTCGCCGTCCGTCTTCTTTTGGTGAGTCCGGCCGTATCTAATTAATGTACTGCGTGAAGTTGCTATTAGTATGATATCATTTTGTTTTCTTCAGAATTATAGATAGGCTTTCTACATTTATATGACAGATATATGTGATTATTGACAAGAAGTTCATTTTGGATGACTGACCTTGCCCTATTTTTACAAGGTCAAATAATCTGGGATAATTATAAGCAGCTAGTAATGTAGGGGGCCTACCACAAGCCTATCAAAGATGTCTCACCTTGACCTATTTTCACAAGGTCAAGTAAAAGAAGACGTTCACTGCCGTTAGCATATTTAGTATCGGATTAGAATCGTCCTTCCGAAAACCAGGTACTGAAGATATATATGTGCTTCTCTCTGAGTAGAATGCGTCGAACATGTCTGATCCTGACCTAAATTTTAGATTCAATCCCATCAGGCCGGGTCATACCAACGACTTGAAAAATGGAACTTGTTGCCTCCTCGCTTACGCTCAGCATTAAGAGGATAGCACAAGGACTGGTTCGCTCGGTGTCAGTATAATGTGACTGAGTGGGGTGTCATGTCTGCCTACGACATGATATTTAAGTGGGACAGCACTATAAAATGGCAGCATAGGTCTGCTCTTTTACAAGTAGGTACCCCCTCTCCTCCCTCTCCCCTCCATTCCCTTTCCCGTCGTGAAATAGCTGAAAAAATGTTGAAAGCGACGTTAAAGCCTATTCACTCACTCACTCAAATGTTAGAAGGTCAACATCTATACTGAAGCTTTAAAGCGAGCAGTTCTACATAACTGACCACAGCTTCCTTAAGCAGGTCAGGGAGAACTACCCCATCATAACGCTCCAAAATCTCCAGGAGACTTACCCTATATATTGTTACATGTATCAGTGATTTTTCAATGAAAGTGTCCATAGTCTAGCTGTTACTAGAGGACAAACATGTCGTCTATTCTGATGCAAATTAGATAATCGACAATTTGTTTTCACGGGGCGATGTAGGCCCATAGGGACTAATGGTCCTGTCTTGCAGTCAGAAAAAATTGAGCACAAGCTCTATGTCTTGCTAACAGAGCAAAAGATAGAGTTCTTACACGACAAGAAAGAGGTCTGAAACTTCCTTCTTTAGAGTGTCCAGGTTTCTGTGTTTTTAATGTTCGCGTATAGTCGCAGGTCTGATATGTTTAAGTTACATTTCCATTTATCTAATTTTATGCGTGTTTTCGTTCATTTTCCAATGGCACTACTTTCGTGCTTAAAATATGTCGTCTGCTAAACCACAGATTTTGAGAGACGCATGTTGAGTGATTTTGTGGGACTAACTCATTCTCATTAGAAAGCGTGTTTGGGCAGTAATTTAGTATTAAATAATACGAGTATAAGTGTAATTCATTGTAGAAAACAATGGTATATTTCACTCTGCCTGTATTCATTTACATTTTCATGAAATAAATGTGTTGAGTTACAGTTTGGAATTTTCACAATTTAATCTTACCCCTCTAGACCCTCTCCATTATCTTTTTATAGTAAGTTTCTAAAATCCAGTGGTGGTCAAATCATTTACGTAATAATTTTCCTGTATTCATAAATGGGTTTTTTCCATTCTGCTTCTGGAATATTCATGGAATGATCTCTGCATATTACATGCACCCAATGTGTAAAACTATTTCTGTGCAGGAATGGTGACAGATGAGATAACGAGTGATGTCCCTTGATTGAACAGGAATACAAAATTTTCAGCTATCTCAAAAACATATATTTTAAAGTGTTAACGTTGTTACACTCCTCTATCGACTTTTATAATTGTTGCTGGACAACCCAAACTGCTTGGTGGAGATTTGTGAGACTTCGTTTTTTCCGAATTTGCGACGAAAAGTTGACAGAACATAAAATAGGTAACGGAAACTGGCCACTCATTAACATGGCGGCAGTAGAGGCTGACGTTATGATCATGTTGAGGTTTTACTTGACCCTAATGAATGCCTCTTCTATGGAGGAGCCCAGAATATGTTTTAAGTACAAACTGCATGTAGATCCTGGTGGGGAATGTATAACAAATTATCAGTCTGGAAAACTCAACTGTGGCACTATGTGTGTGGCTAACAACAACAACACCGGTCATACCAGGACATCATATCGTTGGACTTTGCCTGCGATGCGACCCAATACCAATGTACATGTCTTTTTGTTATTGTGTCACCAAACCAGCTGGGGACATTGAAGTCAACCCAGGTCCAATTCGGAATCCGTGCAAAGTGTAAGCGGAGCTCGGCTAAGGGAAATGTGTTGCAGCAAATCACAGAGCTTAATATCCCGTGACAAGTGAATTTTTTTACAAATATTGGTAACATGCAGTGAAGACATTATTTTATCATTTCATCAGGTTGGTTTCATAATAAATGTCTGTCCCAGCGGGTTTTTAAAAAATATATATATGTGTACAATTACACTAATGCACTAGAGATCCTTGTTGAGAGGAATGTGTGAGACTACAAGTATGGCTCTTCGCCATGAGATGGAACAAAGAGTTAGCGAAATTATTCCAACAGCCTTTTTTACATTTAAATAGCCCCGTTTCAGTGCCTAAGGCTCTAGTTTTAATACCATCTGATGCGGTCGCCAATGTTCCATGTTCGCTTAGGGCGGATGTCTCCATCTTCATTCCATATCTTCTTGAATTTGTTGGACGAAGACGACCTTTTTTACCTCCATTTTAGAGAGGTGGTTCTCTCTAACCTGTTAAGTAGGCATTATTCTCTACCTTTTTCAATGCTTATTGCAAACTTTCATGCCACACTCCCTATCCCTTGAAGTACAGTGACCTTCAATTTACCGTGTTTCAAAACATTTTGGGTCCGGTGCTTCAAACACCATTTGTTGGATAACAATACTATTAGCATTCAGTGGTTGGAAAATGATCCCGCACCAGTAGTCCAATCGTCGGAATACTGGATAGTTCTTCATGCACAGTCAGAAAAATTGGTGCCCCATCACCATTTGTCAGTGACGAGGCTCTGTCATCACCATTTATTGGTGGGGACAAATGGTGACGAGGTCATTTATTGGTGATGCGGCCTGGTCATCACCAATAAATTACGACGAGCAATGACTGTAGATTTTAGGTCATCGTCGATAAATGGCGATAGCCGTCACCATATAATGGTGATTATGGAATATGGTGAAGGCCCTAACTCATCACCATTTATTGTTGATACTGGCGACACTTTTTTTGTGTCAGCTATCTCCATTGCTTTGACTGTGTGGTGTGAAGAATGCCTTCTACATTCTGAGGTAGAATTGTTTCGTAAATAGTCATGTTTGGCTAGAGATGTCAACGATATGCGACATTCCAAATAGCTTCTAGGTTACTTGGATCATTGAAGAAAGTTGATGATTACTCTGCTCGTTATGTGCCTCGTTATAACATTAATCTCTGTATTTTATTTCCTTGTTCGTATCAGGTTGCCACATCGTACAAACAAGAGGAATTACGACTCTAATGCAGTGGTGAAGGGATGTAGAATGGCATCCTGGTGAAGTTTGATGGGAATGAACTGGTTTTACTAGAAGCGTGCTGATTCTAAGGACAAGTGTCATATAAACTTTGCGCAAATTAATGGGTATACACGTGTTCTTCATTATAACACGGTTCATCATAAAGCGGGTTTCAGTATAGCACGGTTGTGTCTTCCAATATATAACTGGAATGCAATGAACAACAATGAAGGCTTACTATATAGTGCGACTCCACAGTGGTTTGGGCAGCAGTGGGTGTTTTTTCGATGTTGTTGTTGTTGTGATTATATATATATATATATATTTTGTTTCAAGAATATAATTATTTCCCACCTTTTCATACACAACAAGCCACTGTGTGCGACTCGCCTGTAGTACGGCCATATTTTAAAATGGACTTGCTTCCTTTTGCTATCATACCAAGCTACCGGCGTTTGTATAGAAACTCTATTATTTGTCGTATCTTATATCGACGCATATAGTCAACCGTTGTATACCATAAACGTTCATTCATTTTATAAAGAACCATGGCCCTTATATTTAATTTCCTCGCCCCGTAACATTACTTATCGTTACAAAACTGACTAGAATACGTTACAGAACTGATCAGCTTTGTAATTTTACTTCATTTCAGTTTTCCATTAAATATATTTAATGAAAATGTGCACGCAAGATTATCATTGGAGAGAAGAAGAAACTTGTTGAATTTGAGGTCAAAGTTTAAGGCCAATGTCACCGAAGTCCCAAACCAGGCTATAGGCTGTGTTGGGGGAAGGCATCAATGGTTGCGCATCAAATTATGCGCAGATCTGCAAATTTGTTCTGATAATCGAATATGAAAAAAACCCCTCTCAATGGCATAATTTCGAAAAAGAGATGATAGGATAAGTCGGGAGTTTGTACCAAAAAAATTGTTGTGCGAATGAATTCGAAAAAATAAAAGAACCTGAAAAAAATAATTGTGTTTTAATGTAAAATATATGTAAAATATATGTACACAGTATGTGAAAATTCTACCTCGATTGCTTTATGATTATAGTTATGACATTAAATGAAATCCGCAGCATGTAATATTTCGTGAAAAAAGGGAGTTTAAATCGAGTAAAGCAAGGGAAACTTTCGTGTGTACGAATACACAGTGGTACGTGAACGATATTTGACTGTACGAAAACAGATCAACAAATATTGGTCAAAGCTGGGCATTAAAAATTTGTAAAATAACATGTCTCATTTTTGCATGTTTTATACTTTTATATCTGCATGCCTTACTTACAGATGATTAAAAAATAATGTTCGTAGTGAGCTTATCAGTTTCTATAGTTGTCTTCTTTTTTCTTTTTTTTTCGAGCTCAATGTGTTTCGAGCTCGATATTTTCTGCCTGTATGAACGAGTTGACTGTAAGTGAAAATTAACTGGGATTTCAAATCCACACATATGATACTTTTAGAGATTTTGCATTATCCCTAGTCATGGCTCGTCTATCAAATCCGTGCTACGAGGATATGTTATACGCCATAACGATTCCGGAGGAATGAGACTACTAAAAAAGTCTCGATCCGTTGACCCCCTTTAGGCAACCTCTGCCAGAGATATGCTCGGTTTCGCTCCTAGTTTGATTTTAACTCCAGGTCTAATAAGGTGTTGATAAAGAGGGACTATTTGGGTGCCTCTGCACCGCTTTCTCTGAAGGCAGATAAAAAAGTCAAATGTATGACGTCATTTGTACAAGCGCGCGCACGGAACTCAAAATCTAGGTGGGCAACCCCCGCCAAGAAGTTAGTCAGGTTGTAGCCCTTGAATTAAAGTACTTCTTGCCGAAATATGGAAGTCTTAACTTAATTGGGGAATCGACGTGATGCAATTACGTTAACATTGCCGCCAATGTAAATCTTTTAGTGGTCTAAGCCCCGAAGGGCATTCGTGACCTCATGATCTCACTCGGTGCGGTGTCGTGCTATAATTTAGGACATAGTACCTCGCACTGTTAGGAATCAATATTGGCGTCCATGTTGAAAGTTCAGTATCACGCCGAAACTCCGAACAGCGCATGCAAGCTGTATGACCTCCGTTACCAGTGGAGGAGCAGCTTGAGACCAAAAAAAACAAAAAACAACAGAGAAACATCTCAAATTGGAAGAGATCCTTTGGGGGGTATTTTATTTGGATATATATTTCATCTCCGGAGAAATACAACGAGGACTACGTGAGCGGAACACACCCTATTCCATGTGGTGGGCCTCACGTGCGGCGGATCACGGTAGGGGAGACCGGGGCAAGTTGCAACAGAGGTAAGTTGCAACGGGGTCTTTTTAGCGAGCCACAAATACATTTTGGGTCTTTGCGCGCCACCTAGTGGTTGTTTTGTTGGCGAGGAAGGAGCCCGGCAATAAAGTTGTTTGCAACACGAGTTTAGGGATTTTTTCCTTCGACAAACGTTTTTTTGACCACCGTAAGCAGATTTTGCATTTTAAGTTCTTTATGAAACAGCTGGTAGCATGACAAGAGAATAATTTCTCGAGATAGGCAGTTGGATGTACATAAGACTGGAGTAGATAGTCCACTTAGCAGAATTTACCAACGTCCCTCTAGTTTTAACAAGATGGCCGATCTTTCTTCTGTGTCCCCTTGGGGCAAGTGGCAACACGCGAGGAGGGGTAAGTTGCAACAGCATAAACAACTATGTTATATTTCCAACTTTTTATTTTGAAGCAGAACATCAGAGTTTTCACCAGATTGCCGCACTTAAACCTTTCATGATTCCAATTTTACTTGCTATGGAAATAAACTGATTTTAACGTTTTTTTCTACAATTTATTAAAACAGTGGGAATTGCTTTGAGTATGTATTACTTTCTCAAAATTCTGAGTCCAAACGCCAAGAAGAATATAATATATCCATATGCTGATGTTTAGTTGGATTGGTGATACATCTTTTGCGCCTGTTGTTTAATTAATGTTAACATTCCGCATTTTCACTTGGATAGTATTTGCATTTCGTGATGCAACTTACCCCGACATGTGATTCAACTTACCCCGCTATGGGGCACGTTGCAACGGCCTGACATGGTTGTATATAACAGAGAGTCCATCTGAAACTGTTGTAGCTAAATCCAACACAATGCTCAAAGTAGATGAGTAAGTTGTTCTCCCCTTGTAGATAAAGCCAATCTCACCTCTACGTGTGCAGCAGCGAGGTCAGGTCACAAAAACGAGTATTTACCAGTGCTGGGATCGACCTGTCACTACATGTAGTCCCAGTAATTATTATACCACTTGAATATTCATGAGGAAATTCTGTTATTTCATTGGTCAAACTCTAGTCAGCGATGAGTCAATAATTTCCAATCACCGACCCAGCTGATGTGGGTGACGTATTTGTCAGACGAAGCGCGCGAGGTCAGGAGTCAATATGGAGGTCACGTAATCAGTGTTTACATGTGCCATCTGAGTAGTAGCAAACTCAGCCGATGGTCGCCCTTTCGTGGTAGAAGGGATAAAACCCCCAATTACTCTGTGATTTGAGGCCAAAATTAAAACGGCGATGGTTGTTGAGATTGATGGATGCCCCCACATAAAAAAATCGGTATAATAAAACACTTCGTGGCATGAGACGGCGGCCTCGGTCAGGTCGGATCGACCAAGTCTAGCCTCGGGTCCAGGTTTCAAGTTAGTAAGTGTATAATAGTGGAGATCAGGAGACAGGCTACATGGCAACCTGCAAAGATGACTGAGACAAATATAAAGATATACAATATTGTATTCAGCATAGGCGTGATGTGCATAAGATATGTGAACCGCTCATGCGGAATGCCCAAAAATAATGCTGAGTCAGAAATATAGACATACATTCAACAATATAAATGATACGAAGCTTATATTTTCAATCCCAATGGAAAATCGTTAGGGGCGGCCTGAGCTGCTGGCTCCGTACCCACGGTATATCGTTGGAATGAGTCTACGGATGGAGGACTCCAACTTCCCGCAAGTTGTTGGAGCATGCCGACGGATGTATTGCTCAGCCGTCCATCAAGTCGTTGGAGCGATTCAATGGATGTAGGGCTTAATATATCCTCTATTCGTTGGATAGAGTCGACGGATATAGGGCTCAGCCTTTCCTCAAGTCGAAGTCAGTAGGTTCCGTAGCTACTCGAACCTATCCGGTCCTGCTTGGCGAGGAATTAGCATTGCCTGGTGATTTCGGACCTACCCGGATGTACCCGGTCCGGATTGACGGGACGGCGTGTTCGTTTTGCTGCCCAGTGCAGCCCGTGGTAACACGAGTGACGTTCGTTTTGCCTGAGGCAACCCTCGCGTGGTCACCAGGGTAGCCTGAGCTGCCCGTGCTCGAGAGGCCGGGCACCGCGGGCACCTGCGAAACAAAATGGCGGACCAAGGAAATTTGATTCAGTGGGCCGTAGTTTTAAAGAATAATTTACAGTTGCCAGTGCGGATGGAGAGGGCCGCCATTGGGCTGTTCTTCCCACGTATGTACCATGCTTTCTTGTTTTGGACTTTGAACGAACAATGGGTTTATATTTACTACCGTAGGTGTGCGAAATACTTCATTTTGTCGTGGGGTAGGTTTGGCGATGAAATTTAAAACTGAAATAATCGTGATATCGAAATTACCCCCACAAAGATATTTTAAGCGGGCTACACAACGTGTCACGGAACTATGACAGCAACAGAACACGTGTTCTTGTTTGCTAAAGGCCTTCCATCGCATTCCCATTGGTAGATCGATGATGTTGGCCCAGATTTACTGACCCATTTTTCTCTGATTGGAAGACCCTGCTGCTATGTTTATGCATGACATGGCGGCGCCTTCAAACTGTCTGGTTTGTTTGCTGAAAGTTTCGTCGTTTGGTGAAAGATGTCGACCCTCTGTCACCGCCTCAGTACACCGAAAACGTATTTGCCGAAAAGTTGGATGGGATAGGATAAGTAAAAGATTACTCTGGTGTTCTTTATGGGATTAGACCGGAACATGTTGAGAAAAAGTGTCAATTGATATTGAACAGGTTGGGGAAAATACATTGATCAAGGTATTATATGAGATTCGAGGGTTTCAAGGAAGATTGGTACTTGTACCAAATGATTTCACCTCGTTAAATAAAGTACTATTATTATTATTATTATTATTATACCTCGATCGAGGTATAGACCTTTTCATCGATTGGGGTATAGGGCTATGTCAACTTCAGTTTTTATATATTTATGGAAAAACTAGACATCCACACATACCCTGGACTGCATGGATGTTTTAACAACGTCTTTGGCTTCATTGTTCCATGATTTTCACATCAATTTATTCCTTCGTTTTATGCGACTAATCATTCAGATTAGCCACTTCAATTTCAAAAATGGGAGATGGCTTCAAATGACATATTTGGTGAAATTTATTCTGTAAATGAAAATGGCATGTGATGGCATTCTTCGATGTCAAGGTCATGCGCAAATTGCAGGATTTGAGAGCCAATGCCTAGTTTATAAATCAAGTTTAATCGACAGACTCATAATGTAATCTGCTAGCATGTGCACATAAAAACAGACCTCTGCTCTGGGTATTTTGACCCTGCCATGTGTTTGTATGCTAGGATATTGTGCACTGCATCGGACAATTTCATCTAATTTACTCATCAGTCAATGCATCTACATTGATGCTGCTTTGACAGGCCTCAATTTAAGGTGGTAACCTGTTTTCAGGTTGCCATATGAAAAATAGAGGTAACCTATTTCAGGCCCCCATAATTTTTACTAATAATAGGACATTAGTTTAATAATTATGCAATAGGTTCCCACTCACAGGTTACCAGTGTAGAATTCATGGTAACCTGTTGAGAGGTTACCATCAGCACTCCGTAGATTGAGGCCTGCTTTGAGATGGAATTATGCCATCACGTGCCATTTTATTTACAGAATAAATTTTGAAGCCATCTTTCATTTTTGAAATATTAAAGTGGCTAATTTGAATGATTAGTCGCATAAAATGGAGCAATAAGTTGTTGTGAAAATCATGGAATAATGAAGCCATATATCTTGTCGTAAGATCCATGCAGTCCAGGGTATGTGTGGATGTCCACATTTTCCATAAATATATGAAAACTGAAGTTGACATAGCTTTATACCCCATTCGAGGTACAGGCCTACACCTCAATCGAGGTATAATACCCTGATCAAGGTATAATACCCCGATTAAGGTATTTTCCCTAACCTGTTGAATGTGAGATGTTGAGGACGAACGTTTTTTGACTTTCATGGTTAAAATCAAATTGCCAAAATTGTTGAAAATTCATAATTTGAAGCAAGAAAAGTTAATTTTCTGCCACAAAGTGGGTGGATGGGAAAGGGGGGGGGGGCAGTTAATTATCTGAGTGTGGAGGCATAGGTTTCAACATTAGACAAAATTTGTGTGTTGGGGAGAGAGAACAGCATGTTCAGTGTGGAGAGTATTATTAAGAAAGGGGGGGGAGGGAAGACCACATTGAGCGGCGCCTGAGCTATTTTGGTTTAACGCCTGAGCTATTTTGGTTTAACTTCAGTAAAAAAATAAAGTATACAGAAAATCGAACTTTAACCGGGGGACCGTCTGTAAGTCTGTTAACTTTTGTCTGTGCGTGTGGATGGTACCAAAGTTTGGGTATACCTTACCTAAACCATGGGTCAAACAGAAACTCATTTTAAGGTCAAAGGTAAAGGTCACTGGTTGTAAAAATCAGTTATCATTGAAGTGAATTGTGATGAGAAACACACACGCCTATTCATTTCTACCCCTCGGCCAATTTCTGGTTTGTCCGTCCATTTGTTCATCTTCCTTGTTAACACCACATCACTGGAAGGATTATAGCAATGCTTTTTAATTTTATACACCGTATATGGTACTGGTGATAGTGAAGGTTACTGACCTGCACCTATTTTATCAAAGTAAAATTTTAGTAATAGTGATAAGTCTTCAAGAATTTCGTCTACACTCCAAATTCATACTAAATATATGTAAATTCTGACTGACTAAAAGCCTCTCTAAATTATGTATCTGACCTTAACCTATTTTATCATGGTCTACTATCCCACATGCTACACATTGTTTTCACGGTATAAAACCATATTGTTCATTCAAGTTCTATTTTTGTAATGGTGCTACTTATATATATCATAGTCTTTTCCCTTGTAACTTGTTACCTAAAGCACATTTTTGTGCTAAATATTTTCAGACTTGTAAGAGAAACAGAGAGAATTACGTTTTAACATCGTGTTCAGCAGTATTTCAGCTTATAGTGATTACGACGTGTCCATATTCACAAATACTGCTTCCACGTTGTACATATATACATGTATACCTCCATGGAGAAGGTGAGTGCATATTTTCAGTGAGTTTTGAATATTACTCATTCTCTAGGAGCTTTTTGGGTTATTTTCTCTGGATATATACAAATACCATCATTGAGAAGTTAAGATCGATGTACGAAGCTCATGAGGCGGAGGAAATTAGTCCAGTGATGCTGAGGCTGAAAGAAGACAACCAAGTCACCACGATCTCTATTACACAACTGCCACCTGAAACTACACAAGTTGATATCCCTGAAACTAGCCAGGTTGACGTCCTTGATGATCGGGTTGGCATCCCTGTAAACCCAACGGGTGATGGGTCACCAGCTTTAACAAAGGCAACTTCAACAAGAAAGGACTGGACAGTGGATGAAACACACCAGTTCATTGGAACATTATCCGAATACAAACATGAACTCTTTGAAAATAAAATTAAAAAACCATTTTGGAATATGATTTCCCGCAAACTGGCCACTCTTGAAATTACTGCCACTGCTGACCAGTGCAGTGAAAAATTGAAAACCTTAAAACGTCGTTACAAAGCTGTGATTGATCCTAACAATCAATCTGGCAACAACCGTGCCACGTTTGAGTTTTTACAGGACATGCAGGATTTGTATGAGGATGATCCTGCGATCACTCCCACAGTGACTGTTGAATCCAGTCTGGGGCCCCAGACTGGAGGAACTGTCGCTCACAGTAATGCCCAGGAACATCCTCATACAAGTCAGGCAAATGATCCTGACGTAACTGAACGTGATACAGCTGCTGCTAGCCGTACAACCGGACAAAAGAGACCTAGTATGCCAAGAAGTTCCTCTTCCTCAACCAAGAAACCCAAAAAGTCAAAAGTTGACAAATTTCAAGATTATTTGAGGGAGAGGGATGAGGCATACATGTCCATGTTCCGAGAAATGCACAATGAGACGAACAGTTTGTTGAAAGACCTGATTAGAAAACTCTGATTGTGCTATTTTACTTCACCAAATTACAGAAAATTAAACTTAAATATTTGTCCGTATGTCTCGTGCATTTCTCTGAACTGTTCATTTGAATTTTCATTTGGTCCCATTATAATAGACTAGTTTGTATAATGTGATAACGAGTTCTGTGTCCGTCTATCCATTCTTTGTGGTTGAATTTATCTCCAGTTCCAGGTTATGAATTCATACCAAACTTTGAATATACCTTGCCCTTGGGTAGAAGAACCTTCTTATTTTGAGGCCATAATAGGTCAAATGTCAAGGTCACAGTGCCCCAAAACTGAAAATAGTTTGAGTGACTATATTCTAATCTTAGTCTGTCATTTAAATTTCATTGTCTGTGTGATATCGTGTCCCAGGCTTTGAATTGCCACTAAACCTGGGATATACCTACTCTTACCCATCTTCGCTTACCCAAGTCTAACACTACACGTGTTGCCTTGGCTGAACATAACATATTATCTGATCAGAATACAGGTCTGGTGATGTCATAGCGCTATAAATATTCCGTGATCCATATTAGGAGAAGTGCAATGTGTGACCTCTTTAAAATTCAAATTTGATTGGCTATTCGAAGCAAATTAACATCGATACATCCACCACTTGCCATATTTGGAGATCACACGGGCAGACATCAAAGAAAATCCTAGCTGCACAGTGTTGGCAAGCTCCTATCTTGATTGGCTATATGACATCACGTGCGTTTCTCGATTTGAACAGTTTACTCTATTCAGTCAAGATAAATGACGGAACGTTAATGCAGTATACTGTATTTAACTTGAAAATGTCAAGATGACATTTACCCAGGAGGTCAATGTCGCCAGGTCAAAGCCATGGTTACCTAATTTTGCTTTGTCCATTATAATATCCTCCTGTTGGCCTGTCTGTTCAATATTGTTTTAGGAGTGAGTGGGCGTATATTGAAGTCCATAAGGCTCTTGTTAAAGACTGTTACCCCTGGGGATATTTCCCCTGTGTGTCTGTCCATCTGTCTTTAATGAGATATCTGCTGAAATATGAGAGCCAGTCTTTTTCAGTGGACAGAATCTAATAAGCCAAAAAGAATAATATGTATGTTTTCCACAAGGTCAGTCACTTGATTGGTTGTTTAGCATGAGCAGCCCTCATCTATATTTTGAGGGCAAATAATTTAAATAGATGAAGGATTTATTTTTTCATGAGTGAAACTAACTGATTTTCTTCATATTTGTATATGATTGATTTGAAATTTAGCATACATGTGTATTTCAAAGATCAAGGTCATGCTAAACAACGAATCAAGAGACAATGTTCCTACATGTTAAATGTCGGGATAGATGTAGGCAAAGTATAACATATGGGGGGTATAATATGGCGGGGGGGGAGGCGGGGGGGTCAGACACAAGATATCATGTGTATGTGCACTGGACTGTCTCATCTCCATGTGTCCATTTTTCCTGAGCAAGTAGCAATCAATTTTTCCGTCTAAACTCTTTTCGGTATGGAACCAACTGGTCCATACAATATCTTGACCATCCTTTGTTCAATTATCCTCCGATAAAGTGAAATTTCAGTATGATATAATGCCTGGTACATGTAGGTAGGGTAATGCGAGTCATATATATATTATTATTTTTGGCCAAATGTACTAATATTGAAATTTCCCTATTCCTGTAAATGTCAATTAAAACAGTAAACTGTAACTCAAGTTGAAACTTTCAAATTTTATGTCAGTCAATGACTTATGAATTGCATGTTACTGATTTTGTTCAAAGTTAACAAAGTTGAAGTTAAGAATATACATAATATGTATAGAATTGTTGAATTCATTATTCCTTCTATCATACAGTATTCAAAGCTGAAAAGCAGTCTTATTATAAACATATAATTTACAATTTATATACAATAAATTTTGCTGATCCAGTATTTCAGAATGTTTTCCCATCATTCTTTGTACATGTGTATGTATTATCATTCTATACAATAGAAATGCTAGTATATACTAGTCTCCACAATAATATTGTTTCAAAATCATGTCAGGGGCTTATCCAGGGTTTATCTTTGCATTGGCACCAACACCATTCATTGGTTCACATGAACCTTTTTCTCTCGACAGAATGGGACAATGGAAAAGTTATGTTTTTGCAGTGCGACGTTACAGTGCGACATCACCATGAGGATCAATGTAAGACCAGGTTTGTTATTTCAGATTAACATCACAAAAAACAGAGCTGAAGTAAAATCAAGATACGCCTGTAGCATGCATATTTCATACATTAGGTTTTGATAAATGGGAAAAGGGGCATAACTCATAAGAGTATCACACAGTAATATGAAGATGTTCACATGTGATGCCAATATTAAGTTCCAATGGGGTCATTGAGATTTATGTGTTAATCACTGGGTGAGGCCTTGGAGTGAAATAACCATGGAGATGATAAAGGACTGTAACTGATGCAATATATTAATTATAAAACAAATTCAGCCTGTTCTCCTTCGTCCCAAATGCCTGGACCATCCCCTGACATGTCTCATGGATAAAGATATGCCTGAAACCATGGAAACACATTAAAGGTGAACTGTGAAGCTTTCGATTTTTTTTCTAAAATGTTGCTTACATTACAACGTGTGTTAGGTGATAGAACTGTATGATTTTGGGGTAAATATATTTTGCTAAATTGTACTAAGAATATAAAAGATATCCTGTGATAAATCTGTATTGGAAATTTAATCGGTTGTCTCTCTTTGCTTTTAAAACGTAATGACATTATAGAGGTGTCACCGTGTCATTCATTCAAGTTAATGTATCATTTTACATGTTGTCCTCCTACGTCGGATGAATGGGTGAGCACCACTATAACGTCATTATACTAAAAAAAAAACAATGGGAGGCAATCAATGACATTTTCGAAAGTTGTGCCTCTCAATTTCTGGTGGTATAACTTCTGATTTATTGTATACTCAGAAAAAGAAAATAATCCACAGACCAATTACCCCACATAACAACTATAAATACAAAGGCCTTGATTTCTGACATTTTAGCAGAACATTGGAAAGCTTTGCAGTTCGCCTTTAAGCATGCAGTGCAGGCGATAGATGGGCTGACAACAATTTATTGTTGAGGTTATAATAGACTTGAATTAAGTTACATTTCAAAGACAGTGCTCTTAACTTAGGCCTTGAATTGCCCATCTCAGCATGCAGAACTAATTATGTGTGGCCTTATACAGCAACCTGCTATGAATTAGCTCTCGCAATCCGGGAAATCCTAATGCCAGGGATGAGAGATGGAGCTATTGATCTGATTTCAAATCTTTCTTCTTCCTATTTGAAAGAGGACATGCAAGGAAATGGATGATGAAGCCCCCAGATAATAGTCTTATATTGAAGCATTATTCTAATCCTGTTGTGTGCCATATGAATCATTTGAATGAGATAATCTAAGAAATAGCATGGACTTCAATGGCATTTGGGAGTTGTACACTAATGTACACTTGGGAAAGCTGAACTTCCCTTCCCATGGGTCAAAATAATTTACCTGTCACCTATTAATGTTTACCCGTCACAATAATTTAATAATTAAGTTAACATGTGATCGTTGAAATTGTAATGACAAAGCATCATGTTGCAGGCTGCCAATAAATGAATGACACCTTGATTAGAAGCTGTTTTGAATGAATGTTGCCAAAGCTACCTGTCACTGGAGACAGGTACTTTATTTCTGTACCTGTCTGAGACAGGTAGACAGGTGCAAATTTCGACCTCTGCCTTTTGGTATAAAGCATTCTGCAGAAATTAAATGATAGAGACCTTACCGCAGATACCTGTTCATGTATTTTTAAAACTTGTTTTTCAGGGTTGAATGCAGTTCTCTCATTTTAGAAATACATAGAAAATTGAGCCAGGTCAGCTTTCACCAAGGCCTTAAATTAATGAAAAAAAGATTTGCCCTGAGGTTCTGGAAGTGCATGATGACCATATTCTTACCTCTTGATATACTCTTCTATGTAGGTCAAAATCAACTCGAGTAATTTGATCTTGAAAATATATATCAACGTTAGTCATCTCCAATATCTTTCTGGTCTATTTCTAAGTTAATCGCATGAATTCGGAGATCTTAGTCTTAACATATAGAATTTGACATTTGATAAAATAGGTCAAGGTAGTATTAATGTGAAAAGTCTAGTTGTATTTCTTCATGTCATATCATAATATATAGCATATGACTTTGAAAAAATAGGTCAAGGTCAGTCAACTGGGATAGGCTTCTAGTCAATCACCAGTTGCATTTCAATTTTGTAATATGAATTTGAAGACCCTAGCTTTAATCCTTTAAAAAATATAGCAAATACTAGAATTTGACCTTGATAGGTGAAGGTCGCTCATTTTCAATAGGCTTCTGATCCTTCACCAGATGTAAACTTGGTATGAATTTTCATTGCCTGGCTATAATCCTTCTTGAGATATCGTGTCCACAGACAGATGGACGACGACAATACTGTTAGGAAAATATGAAAACCTTTGCATTTTACCTTTAAACATTATTGAGAGACGACAGGTCATGTGCCGAAATTGAGGTCACATAATTGCTTGTATTGAAGCCAAATTTCACTCTTGATTATTGATATGAGTAGGATTTAACATAGTTAAATGTTTTCAGACTATTTCAGTCACATCACCATGGTGCCTACATATGCCAGGACACAAGATCGCCTGATTAGCCCAGCCAGTAGCCACAACTGTTGCTATCAATAATGCCTGTGGTTGATAGCCACAAGTGATGAGTATGGATCTCTGTTCGCTATAACAATATATATACCATATATATATATTGACACTGATGCTCCTTACCGGTTATTTTGTGGAAGTTAATTCCTTCTACTCCATGCTTGTCGCTTTTCAGCGCTGGTGATTAGCAATACACGAGCCATAAGGTGGGGATGGTGGGGGTCATTGTTAAATGGCTCGTGTATAGCTAATCGCCAGTGCTGGGAAAGCGACAAGTGTG
>JAVTVY010011358.1:0-53690 GCA_036873755.1 Hanleya hanleyi
AGTGATTATCTCTGAGAATAAGAATGCTCAGTGTATCTGACGAAGTGGTTATCTCTAAGAATAAGAATGCTCAGTGTATCTGACGAACTGATTATCTCTGAGAATAAGAATGTTCAGTGTATCTGAAGAAGTGGTTATCTCTGAGAATAAGAATGCTCAGTGTATCTGACGAAGTGGCTATCTCTGAGAATAAGAATAATTCTCAGTGTATCTGACGAAGTGATTATCTCCGAGAGTAAGAATAATGCTCAGTGTTTCTGACGAAGTGGTTATCTCTGAGAATAAGAATGCTCAGTGTATCTGACGAAGTGATAATGTCTGAGAATAAGAAAGCTCAGTTTATCTGATGAAGTGGTTATCCCTGGGAATAAGAAGTCTCAGTGTATCTGACGAAGTGATAATCTCTGAGAATAAGAATGCTCAGTGTATCTGATGAATTGGTTATCTCTAAGAATAAGAATGATCAGTGTATCTGATGAAGTGATTATCTCTGAGAATAAGAATGTTCAGTGTATCTGAAGAAGTGGTTATCTCTGAGAATAAGAATGCTCAGTGTATCTGACGAAGTGGCTATCTCTGAGAATAAGAATAATGCTCAGTGTATCTGATGAAGTGGTTACCTCTGCGACTAAGAATGCTCAGTGTATCTGATGAATTGGTTATCTCTGAGAATAAGAATGCTTAGTGTATTTGACGAAGTGGTTATCTCTGAGAATAAGAATGCTCAGTGTATCTGACGAAGTGGTTATCTCTGAGAATAAGAATGCTCAGTGTATCTGCTGACGTGGTTATCTCTGAGAATAAGAATGATCAGTGTATCTGCTGAAGTGGTTATCTCTGAGAATAAGAATGCTCAGTGTATCTGTTGAAGTGGTTATCTCAGAATAAGAATGCTCAGTGTATCTGATGAAGTGGTTATCTCTGAGAATAAGAATGCTCAGTGTATCTGTTGAAGTGGTTATCTCAGAATAAGAATGCTCAGTGTATCTGTTGAAGTGGTTATCTCTGAGAATAAGAATGCTCAGTTTATTTGATGAAGTGTTTATCTCTGAGAATAAGAATCGTTACAGAAACTTTTTGATTGCCTGGTTTTTCTATCAGGTTTCTTCACTATCAAATTAATATGCCGGATATTCATTTGAACATTTATTATGACGAAATGATTTAATACGGGAAGATATCCAGTACTTTGCTGTTGTTTCTATAAAAGCAAGATAAGACATCCAGTATTGCGCTGTTGTTTCTGTAATAGCAAGATGCGATATCCAGTATTGCGCTGTTGTTTCTATAATAGCAAGATACGATATCCAGTACAGTGCTGTTGTTTCTATAATAGCAAGATATCCAGTATTGCGCTATTATTTCTATAATTAATAGCAAGGTACGATATCCAGTTACAGCAAGATGAGATATCCAGTATTGCGCTGTTGTTTCTATAATTAATAGCAAGGTACGATATCCAGTAGTGTGCTGTTGTTTATATAATATCAAGATAAGATATCCAGTATTGCGCTGTTGTTTTTATAATAGAAATATACGACATCCAGTATCGCGCTGTTGTTTCTATAACAGCAAGATATATCCAGCATTGCGCTGTTATTTTTTTTACAGCAAGATACGATATCCAGTATCGCGTTGTTGTTTCTATAATAGCAGGATAATATATCCAGTATTGTTCTGTTGTTTATGTAACAGAAGATAAGATATACAGTATTGCGCTATTGTTTCTATAATAGCAAGATAAAATATCCAGTATTGCGCTGTTGGTTCTATAATAGCAAGATAAGATATCGGGTATTGCTCTGTTGTTTCTATAATAGCAAAATAAGATATCCAGTATTGCGCTGTTGTTTATATAATGCAAGTTAGGATATCACGTGTTTCGCTGTTGTTTATATAATAGCAATATAAGATATCCAGTATCGCACTGTTGTTTATATAATAGCAAGATAAGATATCAAGTATTTCGCTGTTGTTTATATAATAGCAATATAAAATATTCAGTATTGCGCTGCTGTTTATATAACAGCAAGTTATGATATCAAGTATTTCGCAGTTGTTTATATAATAGCAAGATAAGATATCCAGTATTGCGCTGTTGTTTCTATAATAGCAATATATCCAATATTGCGCTGTTATTTCTATAATAGCAAGATAAGATATCCAGTTTTGCGCTGTTGTTTCTATAATAGCAAGATGAGATATCTAGTATTGCGCTGTTGTTTCTATAAGAGCAAGATAAGATATCCAGTGTTGCGCTGTTGTTTCTATAATAGCACGATAAGATACCCAGTATTGCGCTGTTGTTTCTATAATAGCAAAATAAGCTATCCAGTATTGCGCTGTTGTTTCTATAATAGCAAAATAAGCTATCCAGTATTGCGCTGTTGTTTCTATATTATGAAGGTAAGATATCCAGTATTGCGCTGTTGTTTATATAATAGCAAGATAAGATATCCAGCATTGCGCGGTTGTTTCTAGTATTGCGCTGTTGTTTCTATAATAGCAAGATAAGATATTCAGTATTGCGCTGTTGTTTCTATAATAGCAATGTAAGATATCCAGTATTGCGTTGTTGTTTCTATAATAGCAAGCGCCAGATCACACGTTCAACATTCAGCCTTCGTCCATAAAAGAACTTCCGCGTCAATCCAATTCGTATGACAATGAGCTCCAGTTCCAAATGTGTACGAAATGAAAATAATATAAACACAAGACGGTTTCCCACAAGAGAGAAGCGGTCAACAGTTTCCAATGATGTCAGCAAGACATGATGATGTTCTATACATACAATCCTAATCACTGACAATTATCCTTATCCAACTGATTGTTCGGCTAGTTTTCAAAGAATGTATCCCAGGCCCACTTTGCTTGTGCCTGTTCATTTGAACACCATGGAGATGTAGAACACATGAGATTCAAAAGGCCGTCCTGTCGAACTAAATTTGTCACCGTTAATGTATACCATCGTTCGTGTTTTGTTGCACATATCTGGCATGACAAAGCAAATATCTCATTATTGTTAGCGATATATTTTCGAGAATTACTATTCTTTGTTAATCCCGTATTTTAGTTTGACCTGGTTTGTGACCGGAAGTATCTGAATAACCTGGCAACAACGATCTATTTCCTGGGTGTCATGGTGGGGAGTCTAATATTCGGGTACCTTTCTGATGCCTTTGGGAGACTTCCGGTCCTGATCTCAACTATGTATCTGCCCACTTGTGTTGGTATCGGTCTGTTCTTCACTGACTCTTACATCCTCTTCGTCATTCTCAGATTCGTCATGGGTGTTCTTATGCAGGTAGGTTCTACTTCAATGGAATCGCTGTGGTAATCTTTACCAGTTCTCTCTCACGGAAACAATTTGATATCGATGTTACTGATACAAACTCGGACAGTTCTCATCTTGCGATGATAGTCAAGTCCTATAACAAGCATATGCAGTTCACCCTACCAGGCCTGAGGGAGGTTCCTTTCAAGCGTATTTGCATAACCCCCCGAGCAGAGGATCATAGGTGAATTAAACATGGCGCCCATGTGGGGTACCAGAAAATTGATGTTTTCGTTATTTTCTTCAAAATTCCTGCTTTTCCAGGAAGGAAAGTGGAAAAATGATATTTTCTTTCACATCAGATTATGAATTACCAATATACCACGCAGTTTTCACGGAGAAAACACATAAACAATAAATCGGAAAATTCGAAGGAAAAATTGTCTAAAAAATGCCTTTTTTCAAAATGACGTAACCGTGACGCCATCATGTCGGCCGTCTTGGTTTTTTTTTTTTGCAATTTCTAGCAGAGTTTGACGGAAGTGTGTGCTTATTGAGCTTATTAGCTCAAGGGTTAAGAAACATAATGAGAGGAGCTAAATTCGCTCCCCAGGCCTGGATACATTTAAATATCCACTAACATTGTGGGTGAGTGAATGAGTGAGTGAGTGAGTGGGATTTAACGTCGTTTTCAACATTTTTTCAGTCATATCACGACGGTGCCTACATGTGCCAAAACACGAGAGTGTCCACAGTTTCTATTATCCTGGTCCTGTACAGCACCCGGTACCCATCCAAATATTGACCAACCTCAACGCGGCTTAACTTCGGGGATCTGACGAGAACCGGTGTGCCCAACGTGATGCGCCGTACATAACATTGTGTAAACATAAACATTATATAGTAAGAACAGAGATAATTAAAAATTACATGTTAATATAACTCCTGTGGAAATTGTAACACATACTTCTCTTACATCACAGGGCGTTTCACGTCAATGAGTCTGGATTAGAGAATGAACGCTTGCAAAACTCGGTGCATGAAACAGAAAGGCATAACTCATTTATTCATTCAGATAACCGCTGTGAGTTTGCGTTGCTCGAAAATATATCAGCGAATATTTTCGTATTTTGCACAGGGCCTCCAGATTGCATTATTTTCCCTCGTGATGGAATACTTCACAACCAAGCAGCGAGGGGTCATGAACTGCATCCTGGAAATATTTTGGGGACTTGGAGCATTACTGCTTGCCTTGCTGGCGCTCTTGTTTCGGGACTGGCGTTGGATGCAGCTCTGCATTTCCCTCTCGACCTTACTGACTTTATTCATCGTCTGGTGAGAATGGTTATTCCAAAGAGGCCTGATCCTCTCCCTCCTCTAAAAAAGCTATCTACAAAAAGACAAAACGTCTAGACCTGGCACTTCGTGACTGTATAATATATCATACTGGGGTCAGTTTGAACCTAATTACAAACCCCTTCAAGCAGAGAATCATGGGTAATTCAAAATGGCGGCGATGAAGATGTGATTGAAAAGATGGGTTTTCGTCATTTTTCTTCACATTTGTTGCCTTCTTACTCATACAAGACCCCAACATTATGTTGTTTCACACCAGATATTCATTTTTTAATTGATCATTTAGTTTCTGTGGAGAAAATATCAGTTATAAAAATACAAAAAATCAGACTGAAACCTCCGCTCAAAATGCCTTTTTCGGATGGATTTTTTACATTTTCTAATAGAGCGTGACCCCAAGATATATGTTGTCAAGTTATCGCCCCATAACCTAAGGAATAAGGGAAGTTTATATGAGATGGGGCGAAGTAGCCCTCCATAGGCCTTCGTCGGCCTCAAATCTGTCAGGCCGGGTAGAGTTAGGCTTAACAAAAGGTTGTTTTATCACATGTGTGATAACTGATAACTGTCCCCATCATCCATTAACCCAGATCCTCAGAGCCCTATCGTGGACACATGAGTCCCGAAAACAATGCTTACACAAGGATGATCTCAGCAGGGAGAGTCTTCCCACAGGGAAATGCTAACACGAAATATACTCTTCTATCATTCAGGACGAGAAAATGTCCACCGCGTTACACGATTAAATAATAATAATAATAATAATAATAATAATATATATATTTTTTTACCTTCTTCAGGATGTACCCAGAATCTCTGCGTTGGCTCCTCGTGAATGGCGAATATGGACGAGCAGAGAAGCTGATACAGAAAATCTTGAGGTTTAATACTGGGCAAAAGAAAATCTCCACGGAAATGCAGTCCATGCTATCTGAACACCGAGAGAATCGCGAGAAACAACGACTTTACAATGTATGCCATCTCTTCCGGAGCCGATCCCTCATGACACGGAGTGTTATCCTCTGGTATATATGGTAAGTATACTTCCAATTATTACTTAGCGAGATGGTTTTACGTATTGATACGGGGAACAAGAAAGCAGCAAACATGTGAACAAGAAAGCAGCAAACATGTGAACAAGAAAAGAAAGTGAAAGAATCAAGGTACAGAAATTGACTTGCAAAATTTAATTCTATGAAGGCATCAATAATATTAAACCCTGAGATAGAATATCTGCAAGATATATGGAAGAAGCAAATGTTATCGGTTATGAGTCGTTTGACAGGGAATTGATCAGGTGAGGCAACCAAAAGATCGTACGATCTTTGACATTTATCGGCTTCGACTGGCAAAGTATATTCTCTTCATAAATCCGCAGAATTTTTTCTTCACGCTTTGCGGGCGTTGTTGTTGGCTGGGTGACCGAATCGCCGGTAATTATGGCAGTATATTGATGCGCCATTCATAACCTAGACAAATCACCTCATATAGTTAACTGTCGCGGTGAAAGGAGATCCCTGTAGTGTGCGATAGACGGTATGCTTTATGTCTCCAAGTTATTTTACATGGCAGTGTGACTAAACGTCACAGGACCTACGAAGTAGGGTAGGCATTAGGACTCCGACACGCACTGAACTCTTGGAAATCCCCCGCCCCAAGTTGAAATCCTGCCTATATTAAGATGGGCACGGTCCAAGTCAGAATCAACAGTGATTTTCATCAACAATCACCAGAAATTTTCATCAAAAGTAGGTCAGCTCAAAACTTGCTGGTAACAGTCCCCTAATTCACCTTCATGCAAAAAAATCAAGGTTCTAATGTCAACGATTCTCCTTATTTTGCCGACGAAAGGATTCAGATGGACTCACTCACTCACTCACTCACTGACTACCGGACAATTTGCAGATGGTATCCTACTTCGTCGGAATAAAACCTGTTCGTGAAATGTGTCCAAAAGAGAGAGAAAGAGCCGACCATTTCAATGTTTACGCGCGAAATTAGTGGTCTGCGTTCGAGCCAAGTACATTACAGATCACGGAGGATTACCTTCGTGTTCTCGGGTCTGCATCACTTATCAGAGGTTATCTTTTCGAAGCGCTCTCTTGCAGAACATTCACCACTTACATACAAGATTGGATAGCCTTTCCGCCTTAACCTGTCGAAATTAGTGCATGAATATCATTTTTTCTGAAATGGTAATGTGAATTCATGAGGTGAAATTTGGTTGATAAGCTCGGGACAAATGACTCTAGTCCTGTGGAATCGGTCCTTCGGGCACCCTCGCGCGCTGATACAGGGTGTGTAAACGGGACTGCTGGTCGCTAAATTACAAGCGTCTAGTCCATTCATAATCCAGCCGTCGTCCATTAGAGAATATCCGCGTCCATAATCCAAAGATCTACTCCATATTCCATATAACAGTATTAGCACCAAATTCAAAAAGACAATCATAGTATACATAAACATAGGCTTGTTTCCTGCAAGAGAGAAGCGGTCAACATTTTTCAGTGATGCCTGAATTCCTACACAAAGGTGATAATGTATCTTCCTGATCTTCAGCTTCAGGATTTTATTCTCAGACTACAAGAACCAGACATTGCGATGCAATATTTCTGTGGCATATTCTTCTCCACAATTTCTTTTTTTTTTAGGTTCTGTGGATCTGTGGGTTATTTCGGACTGCTCTTCAGCACAGGATCCCTTCCAGGATTCAAATATACCACGTTCATGATAGGTGCAGGAATAGAGATTGTTATCTTCGTGTTAAACATCCCGATTATTTACTTGTGAGTACTGCATTATAGATACTTCACTAATCTGCTAGGATAGTCATGTTACGGAAGAGTAGAAGGAAGATGACAAAACATTAGAAAAATCTCTTTCATATGCTGAAGTTTGACCCCATATTCAATGATCAGGAAAAGAAAAACAAATCGAAATTATCTCCGTTACCGATTTACGGCTCACAATTTATTGCGACGAAAATATACGCCAACAAGTGATATTCCAAGCAGTGTATCAGGAAAAACTAATGGATACTATGTCACATTCTCAGGGGAAAAATTAAGAAATAATTCTTCGCTTTCTGTTGTAAAACACCTAAAATAGATCGCGTTGCAATAGGATGAGTGTAAGTTTGGGCACGACGGCTTACGGCCTGAGTGATCAAAAGTGAAGACTCATCCTATTACCTTTGTCTATTACAAATGTTTAAGCAAGAATTGACTGCTTAATTTTCCTGAGTGTGACATAGTTTTCTGATACACTAGCAGTGCTTGTTAACATATATTTTTGTCATAAATTGTGAGCCATGTATCAGGAAAAACTAATGGATACTATGTCACATTCTCAGGGGAAAAATTAAGAAATAATTCTTCGCTTTCTGTTGTAAAACACCTAAAATAGATCGCGTTGCAATAGGATGAGTGTAAGTTTGGGCACGACGGCTTACGGCCTGAGTGATCAAAAGTGAAGACTCATCCTATTCTACCATACTGAGAACAGCACAATGTGGAGATATTTCCTGAAAAGAATATATTCTCGTGTATTTAAAACTGGATTAACATCACTATACCTGACAAAAATGCTTTGGCCCGCCAATTAATCCAAGCAAGCAACACCTGCAAGTCGCGTTACTGAAATCGACACCGGTTGGAGAGTCCACAGTATGGCAGCTACAGGGGCGTGCTAGAACGCCATTGACGATCAAAATGATACAAGCGTGACCCTTGGTTTTTGAATACATGTCAAATTCTCTCCTAATCCAATGATTGGATTGTGTACCTATCATACGTCCAAAAAGTGTTATTGACATCAGCAAATTGTACAAGAAGATACAGGCAGACGATACATTTTGATATCCATTTCAATCCTATTACCCTTCTGGGCGAGTTCAACTGGACACGCGAAGAAAATTATGAATTCATATAATCCACACCGATCGGTTGTGAGGTAGCATCTAATGGAATTAGATGCCACCTGGGTTTCCTTCTTTATATGTAATAATGTTATTCGTTAAAACACATAGGATGTGGTAGAATATCGCTTTTCCTTCCCTTTGATATTTCCAAGAATTGACATAGATCAATGATATATAGGCCATATGAAAAAGTACACTATATGGATTACAATGGAGGAAGATTGTCGATCAAAGCTCGATAGAACAAAATGCTTCCGAGATTTACGAACCATCGAAAAGAATACCCAAGAAACTATAGGCTACATTTTATCATTTTACATACATTATTTGCGATATCTGTATTACTGCAGTAGTAGAGAAATGGTTTTGTTTTCAGTTTAGTTTTCCGCATTCAAATTTTGTTAAATTTATCATTTAAACCAGAATTTACATACTTCTTGTGATATATGAAATAACAATGGGTGACGGTATGCTCTCCTTTTTAAATAGTAGCTACATAACAGAGAAATGAAGCCTTTCTGGTGCTATGTCCAAGAGAGGGCGGGAGTGGGGAATGATGGTAGGGGGTGGGTACAGAGAATATTCTTCAAGGTACATCTTTGTAGAACGGGAATTCGGATGAGTGTACATCTATGAAGGGACGCCATTACTGCCACGGAGATCATCGAGAAGTTACGAATGAGCCGATTAACGAGGCTGAACTTGTTACTTGAAATCCGCCTAGGATATTGTTGCTAACACCCATATATATGGTGGCCGATAAGGGACATCGCTGCATTGTTTCAGGTATGTGGTTTGGTAACACGAAGGCAGGATGCGAAGCGCGAAGTCCAAACACGAAGCCAGGATGCGAAGTGCGAAGGCAGGATGCGAAGCGCGAAGTCCAAACACGAAGGCAGGATGCGAAGCGCGAAGGCAGGATGCGAAGCGCGAAGTTCAAACACGAAGGCAGGATGCGAAGCGCGAAGGCAGGATGCGAAGCGCGAAGTCCAAACACGAAGGCAGGATGCGAAGCGCGAAGGCAGGATGCGAAGTGCGAAGTCCAAACACGAAGGCAGGATGCGAAGTACGAAGGCAGGATGCGAAGCGCGAAGTCCAAACACGAAGGCAGGATGCGAAGCGCGAAGTCAAAACAAGTGCCACTGCGCATGATCCGATGAAAGCGAGGCCAGGCCGCCATTTGAATTATTTTATTTACCACTGCCGAGATCAGAGTATAGTCGCCTTTCTCGTCGGGATGGTTTACATGAAGAATAAAGTCTGTATATGCTTAGATACACGAGTACAAGACCAGTCTTTCTTTATTACCGGAACCATTTCGTCACTCGATACAGTCAAACTCGCTGATTTTCTTGATTCAAAGTATAGTTCATTTATGCTCGATTTTATTGAAAACAGCGTCATCCGTCAATATTTTAACGTCGGATATATCGTCGGAAATTCTTCATATCAATCACGACATCTGCTATACAATAATAATATGGTCGGAAATTTTACACAAGATTGGAAAACATACAATAAATGTTTCACAGAAACCAAGCATAATAGTATTACATATCATACTGTATCACAGAAACTTAACATATTAAATACTGGTATATATAATTGTATCACAGGATCAGAATATGATTGCAAAATATGGAGGACGACAAATGAAGTTGGATGCAAAATTAAAACTAAACAGGAAAAAAAATACAGGATCAATTTTTTTAAATCCCCAGCCTTGATAATAAATTTGACTAAATCAATCAGTTGTCGGTAACAAAATCTCTCAGCATTAAGAATACTGGAAAATTTATGGTGGTAACACGAAGGCAGGATGCGAAGCGCGAAGTCCAAAGACGAAGGCAGGATGCGAAGCGCGAAGGCAGGATGCGAAGCGCGAAGTTCAAACACGAAGGCAGGATGCGAAGCGCGAAGGCAGGATGCGAAGCGCGAAGTTCAAACACGAAGGCAGGATGCGAAGCGCGAAGTTCAAACACGAAGGCAGGATGCGAAGCGCGAAGGCAGGATGCGAAGCGCGAAGTGGTGTTTGGACTTCGCGCTTCGCATCCTGCCTTCGCGCTTCGCATCCTTCCTTCGCACTTCGCATCCTGCCTTCGTGTTTGGATTTCGCGCTTCGCATCCTGCCTTCGCGCTTCGCATCCTGCCTTCGCGCTTCGCATCCTGCCTTCGTGTTACCAAACCACATACCTAGCGGTGTCCCTTATCGGCCACCATACATATATACTGCGTCATTGTACTAAACCAGAATGCTCCCTGGCGAAGCTAATTCGAAAAGCAGAAATGAGTATCAGAGCCAAGTGATTGTTGACAGTTTTTACCTCCGAAGTTTTCTCGTAATAAATGTCCGCAAGATTCGCCCGTTGGAGCGACACAAGCAGCAATCCTCTATCGGACACAAGCAGCAATCCTCTACCGGACACAAGCAACAATCCTCTACCGGACACAAGCAGCAATCCTCTACCGGACACAAGCAACAATCCTCTACCGGACACAAGCAGCAATCCTTTATTATCGCAGCCCATTGAATCCGTTTTGTCAACTATCTATGCCTTCATCTTGCTAATGCATTGTATTACTATTACAGCTTGGGGAGAAGACTACCTTTGGCAACATGCATTTTCATTGGCGGTGTAGCCTGTATTGCCTGTGGTATCATTCAAGGTATGAAATTTGCACAACAAATCTCAGTTTCCATAGCACGAATCTTCACCATTCTTCAATAAATCTCGGGATATGAATAACGATTGGTCTAGGCGGCTGAAATAGATAACATTGATAGGTTTTAATTTCATTTTGAAAATTTAATAACTCAGTATCCTATCACCGCTCCCCAAATGTCGATATGAGATCATATGTCCATATGTTGATATGGGATCATATGTCCATATGTCGATATGGGATCATATGTCCATATGTCCATATGGGATCATATGTCCATATGGGACCATATGTCCATATGTCGCTATGGGATCATATGTCCATATGGGACCATATTTCCATATGTCCATATGGGACCATATGTCCATATGTCCATATGGGATCTATGTCCATATGGGACCATATGTCTACATGGGACCATACGTCCATATATCGATATGGGAGCATATGTCCATATGTCGATATGGGATCATATGTCCATATGTCGATTAGGGATCATATCTCCATGTGTCCATATGGACCATATGTCCCTATGTCGATATGGGATCATATATCCATATGTCGATACGGGATCATATGTCCATATGTCGATATGGAATCTCATGCAGAACACTGACTGCATCTCATGAATATATAATAACTTTGTGACGCGTGCATGAGCACTATGTCGGTGCGCTTGGACTAATTCATTTGTTGTCATGGAAGGCGGAGAGGCTAATCCAACTACCACACAGTCCATGCTCCGTTTCACAGGCTCACTCCACTTATGTCTCTTTCCCCAAGAGAGGAAGTCGACCTTCACGACGTAGCTACGACGTATACGGACACGCCCCCGAACACAACGCGTCGTTTGAACCCGACCGAATAATTCCTTCAGTTTTGTACATGGGCGAACTCGCTAGGCCAACAGAGGTACATCGCAGAATTGAAAAGTAATTTTTACAAACATCGATGGTGGGCAGTTCAAATCACTTTTCGTCCGTGGTCCGCCGTCCGTCCATCCGTCCGTCCGTCCGTAAACAATTCTTGTTATCGCGATTTCTCAGGAACTACTGCATGAATCTTTCTCAAATTTGGTACACAGGTTCCCCTTGGGATCTAGTTGTGCAATATACATTACCTTTTCCGGTCCGATTCGGACCACAGAATATTTATGCGCTATGACATCACCAGACCTGTATTCTGATCAGATAATGTGTTACGTTCAGCCAAGGCAACACGTGTAGTGTTAGACTTGGGTAAGCGAAGATGGATCCAGTTGTGCCGGATAGCTCTTCTGGTCCGATTCGAAAATCCACTATGGCCACAAGGCGGCCATCTTGGATTTCCCCATGAAACTTTGTTATCGCGATTTCTCAGGAACTGCTGCATGGATCTTTCCCAAATTTGGTACACAGGTTCCCCTTGGGGTCTAGTTGTGCAATATACCTTTACTGGTCCGATTTGAAAATCCAATATGGCCACCAGGCAGCCATCTTGGATTTCCCCATGAAACTTTATTATCGTGATTTCTCAGGAAGTACTACAATGATCTTTCTCAAATTTGGTACACAGGTTCCCCTTGTGGTCCAGTTGTGCAAGATATCTGTTTTGGTCCGGTTCGAAAATCCAATATGGCCACCAGGCGGCGATTTTGGAATTTCGCCATGAAATGTTGTTATCGAGAATTCTCAGGAACTACTTCATGGATCTTTGTCAAATTTGGTACACAGGTTCCCCTCGTAGTATAGTTGTGCAAAATAGCTTTTCTGGTCCTATTCCAAAATCCAATATGGCCACCAGGCGGCCATCTTGGATTTCCCCCCATGAAACTTTGTTATCGTGATTTCTCTGGAGGTACTGCATGGATCTTTCGCAAATTTGGTACACAGGTTCTCTTGGGGTCTAGTTGTGCAAGACACCATTTTCGGTCAATTGCAAAAGTCCAATATGGCCTCCAGGCGGCCATCTTGGATTTCCCCATGAAACTTTGTTATCGTGATTTCTCCTGACGTACTGCATGGATCTTTCTCAAATCTGGTACACAGGTTCCCCCTGTGGTCCAGTTGTACAAGATACCTTTTTGGTCCGATTCGAAAATCCAACATGGCCGCCAGGTGGCCATCTTTAATTTCCCCTTCAAACATTGTTATCGTGAATTCTCAGGAACTACTTCATGGATCATTCTGAAATTTGGTACACATACCATTTTTGGTTCGATTTGAAATCCAAGTTACGCTTCAAATTAATACGATATTTCCGAGCTGTGACGTTGCATCACAAGAGTCGGCGGATCGAACGGTGGGGCATATTCTATATAATTACTATTAGTCCGGTGGCTTAAGGCCAGATTTTCACTTTATCGTGACAGAGTGGAATAAAGCACCAAATTTGGCACACGTGTCGTCAGAGGCACCGAGAACAATATCAGAAGGGGTGCCCCCGATTTCAAGACCCAGGAGGCAATATGTGGCCCATTAAGGGCCCGGGGTGATTTTTGGCCTATAAATGTCAATTTTTATCCCAACGATTTTCAAAACATCATATATTTGCCATCCTCTGGGGTAAGAGTCTGAAAATTTCCACACGAATGGTGTTGGCAGAGGTCTAGCGAGAAATACAAAATAACCCAAGATGGCCGCCATAATGACGTTACAGCTACGTCAGAACCAAAATATTGTCAATTTTTGACGAATTTTCGGTCCGAAATTATGAATAATTTTTTCTTATTTTTTTTCTTGGTGTTAAGTATACAGTAAAGATTAGAAAATAATCATATATAACTGACTCAGATGGCATGGCAGCCCCTGACAAACCTTTGCCAAACTGGGTCAAGTTGGACCAGATCCTTATTTATGCAATAAATTCGTTGGAGCTACCATGAAACCCGTGACTGGACAATGCATAGCTATCAAGTGAAATGTGTCATACTTATATAGCGTTAGACTTCCATCTAAACATTTTTGAATATGTTATTCGGGATTCCTGCTGCTGAAATGAAGTGGCGGCGCCAATGCAAAAAATATGGCATATTAAAGAGGATCAATGCCGACTGAAGATATTCCGTTTTTTACATGAGCTGAGAAATAGGCAGCCGAAACGGGCGCATCCTCTGGAAATTGGAACAGGGGCCCGGCCTCGGATGTGAAATATGTAACCGAAAATAAGCACGGATTGCTTGAACTGGACAATATCTAATATTATCAGTATAAACAAATGAAATGGTTTATGGGATATGTTATGTTTGAAGTTGCGGATAATAATGTGCATGCTTTGTAACGAGCCAGAAAGATCGGAGAAAGATACATTGTTGTATTAAAGAACATTGCTATTGGTGTCTTGTTATGAACGAACTGTCAATTGACAAACGCGTAAGAATGCATGAAATGCTACCAAGATCATTGCTCGTAAAAGAATTACATTGATACAATGTGGGGTATAGCATAAAATATCTTATGGAGTTTATCCTTATAGTTATGGGCAATCTGGTATCCGGCCGTGTAATTTTGACATGCACGTAAGTAGCTTTTTGGCAAGAAATAACTGCGCAGGATCGTATACTGCAGCCAAATTGTGCGCATAACTGTTAGCCGATACGTTTGTATAAGTTGTGAGGGGAGCATACTTGTTGAAATACAAGAATGCTTTGAAGGAAACCAACTGTGACGACGAAATGAGAAATATCTTACTGGCACACTGACCAGTGTTATTGAGGAAATCTCTATATACTTGTCATGCGCGCTTGTATAATTTCAAGGAAGATTCAGCAAGGGACGCCGTCAGAAGAACAACAGACAGAGTATTGGGTTTCGACGAGCGATTGGGCCAAGGAGCTAGAGACAGCGCTTCCTGAAATTGTAACCGCGAGTTTGTCAGGAATAAGATTGTTCCGAAATATGTTTTAATCTGAACAGAATGTCATTTCGAAGGCAGGCAACTACTAACTGATGCACTAATTTCATCAGCAATGAAAGACTGATGATTGATTACTTCAGCCATGGCCATATTATCAAAAAGAAAGAGACGTTATGATTTGCCAGTTTATGGCCCCAAATTTCCAAGATGTGCTGGTCATTCTTGGTCCGAAAACAGCCGCCAAACCCAGCATCGAAATTTGATGCCCAATGTGGAGAAAGAAAATTAATTTTCCGTTGACAGACTCCCAAGAATACAAGCCAGGTATTAACATAGGCTCTTGCTTTATTCAAGCGAATGTGATGATGAGTCTGTGATACAACTTTTACTAAATTGTATCAGGCAGCGGAAAAATACCCTGCCGGGCACGACGACTTTACAGGCAAAATTGTGCGAGCCAATGAGAGACTGCAGTTCCACAAGCGTTACATTTTTTGCATGCTTTTCAGTTTATGAATTTTGTCTTCTGGAAATGATGCTTTCATATTCTGGAATCCAGTTTAATTCCATGCATAACCATAGTAGTTGATGGGCAGTAGGTCTTAGCATGTTGGATTGGAATGCCCAAATACTCACACAAGTATAAGTTTGGCTAGCGCCATTTGCACCGATGAACATGAAGTCGTCCAGTATGTGGATGACCTCTGATATGCCAAATTTTGCAGCCATAATCGATTGCAGAGAATGACTTGAGCTCTTCAATATCCTACAGGATGTAGAGCATCCCATCGAGAGGCAATGATATATAAATGTGGACGGCATCGATCTAAATAGATTTTTGCCATCAAGCTTTAGTGGCCATGTTTTTTAACTAGTGCAATCGCGATATCTAATGTCCACGTATTCAACGTATCAGGTCCTGTTGAATCGGGTCCTGTTAATAGACAAAGCGGATTTTCCAGGGTACGATAAATAGTGTAACACCCTAAATGTATTAGGGGGACTTGGTTTAACGTCACACTCAAGATTATTTCACTCATATGGTGACAGCCAGTTTTAATGATGGAGGAAGCTGGAATACCGGAAGGGAACCATCTCTGGCCCGTCGGCAAGTAACTGGCAAACTTTCACACATGCAACAGCGAGGCTCGAACCCGTGCTGGTTCAGTGGTGTGAGGATTACGATCACAAGCGATGCGCCTTAGAAAGCTCGGCCAACAAGGGCCCCTAAAAGTATTGTTTCTTTCTGGGGACTAAGACTAATTTTTAGCAAACCTTATTGTCAAAAGGAGGAGTTTAGAAGGGACCAGCAACTCGACTTTCAACAACTCTTTGTCTAATTTAGCTTCTACGATAGCGGGGATTTGCATAGCAGATGAACAATTACGCGAGACGGTAAAGGCACATTTTCTCAAGTGCCAAATATCGAAACCGTTTGGGAAACTTGAAACAGGCAAATCAGGGTAGTTACTTAGCACAGTTTTATCCTGATTCCAACCGGTGTTGGAAGAGTAACTCCCTTTGCCGCTGGATTTACACATACTAATTTACATGTGAGGAGCCGGGAAGAATCCAATTGGCAACATTTGATGTAGTTCGCAACCGTGGCATCCTTTAAAACAAATTTGTCTTTAGTTCCGAAAATCAGCATTGAGGATGGGGCTCTGGTGGCCATATTGAATATCTATAGAAAAGAAAATAGCCAATAACCTTCATGCGTGCTTGATCGAGTCAATCATAACAGAGCTGCATGTACAGAAACCTATCATTGAAACCTTTATAAATATATATATGATATATATTAGCATATATACAAACACACATGCATGTGTATAGAAATAATACCATTATTAGTGACGCTCTGGCGGCCATATTGGATATTTAACGGGTAATAAAGTTTCCAATTATCGTTATTAGTTTCTTCTTGAGTCTGTCAGGCTCGTAGAAAACCAATCTCATGTAAAATGGCGATTCAAGCTGTCCAATGGTCGACAACAGGAGGCTACTGTATGTATTATGGCGGCCATATTGGATTCATGCAAATTAAGGGCCTTCCACCTCCTGTGGAAATGGGCACCCCTTCTGATATCATTCCTTATGCCCAAATGAGCCTCTCTTCAAAATATAGTGCTTTATTCCAGTCAGTCACGATCTTGACCTTAAGCCACCGGACTATATAGAGAATATCCATACCTTCACCTTCTATATCAGGGAGTTCAAATGATTCCGAATTAAAATGTATTTCTTCAAATTTTAAATCAGTTTACTTTAGTCCATGTAGTCGCAAGTGAACTGCCCCACCGTTTCGTCTGCCGACGGGCCAGTTACACGAAGAGACGTCACTCTTGTGACGCAACGTTGCAACTTGACAACTGTAGACTACTGCGTGTTTCGATCCAAGGGATATAATCAGAGTTCAGACACTTTCAAAGTTTCAACATTACGGACCAGATCCCTTCAGTATTAAGTTTGTACCATCTGACTATTTTCGAGCATGGTATCTTAAAAGAGATATCTCAAACTAGCCCAGTAAACAGAACAGAATTAGCATTCGTTCCTTAATAACACGTCTGTTTCATAGCTCATGCCAAAGTGTCAAAGAGATCTGGCTTCACTTCCAGTACCCAATGATGACACATGCAAAGAAACAAATACTACAAAACGAACACGAATGTTCCACCGGACATTCACTTTCGGACTAACTTTGCTCATTTCACTTGTACTATAACAACCGTCATCAAGTACAGTTTCTAGAAATCTTGAAACTCCTGAAACTTAGATAGATAATATCTTGGTGTTTTCCAGTGTCCCTTTTTCGATCTTTTTCGCTCAAATTCGAAATTCTGCGAACAAAATTACAAATCAATCATTTGTTCTTAGTAACAATTGACAAAAAGATCCTCTTCTCATTAGCTTACAATTATCGGACAATGGTAGGCGCCAAGATCCTTCAGGATGTCTCGTACTATAAATAATGTCACTTCCGGCGGTATAATGATCGGACTCCTGTCCGGAATCTGACTGGTGGCTGAGGTACTATTATGCCTCGGTGAGGTGGTTGAGGCTAACCATCTAACTCGATGGCTTAAAAAAACAGGTCCTGAATCTACCATGTATTGTTTCTAGCTGGTGTCCCGGCGGTGACATCAAAGGATATTCGACCAAGGTGGTGTGTATTCGGTTTAGCCAATAAAAAGCCCTGCCTTCAGCCTCCCTTTCATTCACAGCTGAAACAATATCAATATTAGTGCGTTCTCGCGGTAATGCAAGACGATATATTTTACAGCGATATATACAATGGGGTAGCGTTGATAAGATATTAATTTATTGATTTCTTCTTAAGTTTTATATATATATATATCAGTTGGAAACGTTAAAACGATCCTTGCCTTGGTGGGACGGTGCGGACTTGCGGCGGGCTTCTGTATCCTGGTTCTATATACGGCAGAAATGTACCCAACACAAATAAGGTAGGCACAGCCATTTCTCGTAACAGTCAAGCTATAGATATGTATTTGTGGTCTGACCCTGTCATGGAGTTGTGTGAAAGCCAGTGAGCTTCTCTACCAATTTGCTTTTGCATATGCTATCGTGCATGCAAGTTACCGGTCATAGTATAGCGATTACGATATCCGATATTACGATGTGGCCGGATTTAAAGGAGGAGGTGCCCCAAAATCAATGTTCCTTTCAGAAGATGTCTTACCTGAGTTGCGAATCAGACAAAAAGTCTTAACTGGGTTGAAAGATAGGAGCTGGATATTCTTTCCTATTGCCTTTTTTTTTTGCTTTTTTTCGCACCCCTATATGTAATTGATTAATTGTAATTGCAGATATTTCTTCTCCTTGTATTGATAGGAGTGTTGGAATGGGGTCGTGTGCATTCTGGACACGTGTCGGTGGTCTCTTAGCACCACAGATAAATCTTTTGGTAAGTCAACGTGAAAGTAAGTATCTGAGACGTCCTTATGACCATCTACAATAGACTTATTCAGAAAAGGATTTATCTCCCTTGTACCACTAGGGGCGCAGTGATGCAGTGAACTTCCGGTAAGTACCAAAGACCCTCGCAATTAGTTCAGGTAATTAACTATTTAATTATTGCAGAGTATTAAATGTTAAATATATATAAGCACTATACATTATATATAAAAAAAGGTAGACAGGTATTTCCCATAATGAAATAGTTTTTCAAACAAATAATCTGGAATAATTTTTCAATCTATAATTCGAAATAATTGCAAGAATCTCTGGCAAAAGTGAAACCGAGGTCATTACTTATCAAAACCACAGGTTAGGCAACCGACCTTAAAGAGTGTCGGTAGTTCAGGGGAGATAATACACTTTCTGAATGGAGCTGTATACGCATGGTTAAGGTACAATTACACCATACATACCTGGCAGGGTAGCATTTGCTAGATCAAGCGCAGACTGTGGTGAGTTTAATAAACGCCACAGACTGTTATTCCAGAAACTTGTCAAACAGGGCTAGACCTCCATTCAAAGTTTCTCAAATTCTGTGGAAGATATCGCACACTGAAGGTAAAATAAGATCTTATAGTGCAAGATCTCAGGCGCCACGTTTCATAACTTGTGTCTAATTCCGCTAAATTGGGGACTAGGGCCGTTTGAATATCAGTCATCTTCATCGTGTTCAAATGAACCGTCACAATCAAAACGTGACTGAGGTACATCCTCTGGAAGACGAATTGGAAATCCATTTGGATGAAAAAAATAATGGTCAGTGATTAGGATTTTATGTAAAGAACATCAGGGTGAAAATCTAACTACTGGCAACGTTGGGGTTCCATTTTTATTCAAACTACTTTGTGTGGTTTTGCAAAATTTTGTTATTTTCATAAGCTCTGATGATTGGATTATAGAGGCTAACACCGAGCAGAGCTGGAAGTCTAAAACTTTTAGACACACAAGCCTGAGATGGGAATGAACTCCGGTATATCCTCAACTCCGTTACCAGGATATAAACAATAAACATTTTTACGAATACTACGAACTTCAAGATTAACACGACCCCGCTATTTTCCAGTAGCCAGACACCAACTGCATATTTTAACAATGAATGAAAGTCTTTTTACTTATAGATTTTGGTCATTATAGATTACATAACAAAGCAGTACCATGTTTGGGGTTTTCGCTCGCATATCAACCTTTCTAAAATAAAATTCAGCTGTCTCTTATAATTCAGTTTATTAGTGCATACAAGTGTGTATAAAGTGCTAATATCTCATACATATATTTCCAAAGAACTCTGAATCGGAGTTGAGTAAGGGTAACGGAGTTGATAACAGAATGTCAAAATACATGAAACGATGTTCGTTGACATGATATAAAATAACTTTAATTCCACATGGCAGTGTGACTAACGTCACAGGACCAACGAAGTAGGGTTTGATATAATTTAAGTGAGTACTCGAGAGATGACGTGGGGGCCCTATGTGCTACCGTCAGAGAATTTATATGGTAGGTCTCTAATTGACAGTGGGTACTATTAACTTTCCCAGATGTCATCACCGGTGAGTCATTCGTTTGATTCATAATGAAATTTCAAAACCATATGGACGCATCTTTACATGTAACTGGGCATCGATTGACATGAAAACATAAATTGGCATCTATCTCATTTGCATAATAATTGCGGCAATGATATACGCCTTCTGAACTAATTCACGGTTTATTATTTCGCTGGAAAGAAAGCAGCGCTAAATTATGTTAAAATTCATAAGATTATGCGTTTCCAACGTTGAAGAAATTTTGGTGTTCACCTCCAAAGTTATCGAGAAAAACGAACTTTTCAAATTAATGTTTAGATAGCTCTTCTCTCCTACTGTTCAGCTTTGCTCTTCAGCCATAGGGTGTTGAAGACAGATGTCTATGACATCTTATTTATTCTAGGTGAAAGTCGTATCGTGTGTCCTCGACATAGTCACTTAAATAACTGATAATGAATGTTGTCTATCAACTCCGTTACCATTGCTTCGAACCCCGTTACTGTTCCTGGGTTACGGAGTTGAGAACATTTTATGTCAGTGGAACGTATGTTGACAAGCAGCCAGAGGATGCTAAGTCCCCCGCCGAAATGGCAGCAATATTTTTTAGCATTGTTGGTCTCGAGGGGATATACATGAGAGAGGCAACTGCTATACTTCATAGGCGTTGGATGCGGAGGGTCTTTCTGCCTTCCCAGGTTTTAAAATCAACTTAGAACGGTTGACTGAACATTTTTTGCTTCTGTAAATTAGCTTCCATGCAATGAAGCATGGAAATTATGTAACCGAGAAGCGACCCCAAGTGACATCTCAAGGCATATTATCTGAAAACCAAATTTGACAAGAAGCTGAATGCATCCTCAACCTATTGTCTGGAAACCAAATTTAAAATTTGCCACCAGTTGTCGCCACCTGTAGGTGCAAGTGGGCGAAATTCAACCGAAAGATCATCTCATGACATGGTGTATCAGCATACAAACTTTGGGAAGAATCTGAAAGGGGGTTATTGCCCGGAAACCAAATTTAGATTTGTATGCACAAGTGTGCGAAACACAATGCCAAGTGACATCTTATGGCACATGAATACCAAATTTGAGAAGAAACCGATGAGCAGTTGTCAAATTATTGCCAGAAACAAATTTCAGATTTTCCCACCAGGTGTCGCCACCAGTATGCAAAAGCAGATGAAATACAATCTCAAGGGACATATCATAGCATGGTACCTGCATACCAAATTGGAGGAAAATCTGATGAGTCAAATTTAGATTTGACACAAGGTGGTGCTACCTGCAAGCACAAGTGGGCGAAACGCAATCCTAAGCGACATCATATGTCATGATATCATACCAGATTTAAGAAGAATCTGACGAGCGGTTCTCAAGTTATTACCCGGAAACAAATCTGGTATTTCGCCACCAAGTGGCACCACCTGTAAGTAAAAGTGAGCGAAACGCAATCCCACGCAACATCTCCTGGCATGATACATGCATGCTAAATTTGAGGAGATTCCAATGAGCAGTTCTCAAGTTAATAGCTGGAAACAAATTTTGATTTTAACACCTGATGGCGCCACCTATAGGCGCAAGTGGGCGAAATGCAATCTCAAGCGACATCTTAGGTCATGGTATTACCTGGAGACAAATTTGGGGTTTTGCCACCAGGTGGCTCCACCTGTAAGTGCAAGTGAGCGAAAGGCAATCCCATGCAACATCTCCTGGCATGGTAAATGCATGCTAAATTTGAGAAGAATCCGATGAGCATGCAGTTCTCAAGTTATTGGGCAAAAACAAATTTCAGATTTTGTCATCAGGTGGCGTCACTTTCTGAGCAGAAGTGGATAACGCACTCCCAAGCAACATCTCATGGCAAGGTACAATGAAAATGCATGCCTAATTTGGGAAGAATTTGATGAGCAGTTCTCAAGTTATTGCCCGGAAACCAAATTTCGAGCAACATTTCAAAGCGTTTCAAAGTTATTGCTTGCAGCACAAAAGAACGGAAAGAACCCTAGTGGCGCCACCTACAGGCAGATCTTTCTGAAACGCAATATCAATCAACATCTTGTCACAAGGAATGCATATGCAACTAGATACAGTCGATCGAATACGATTGGAGACATGCCTTTTGCATCTTTAGTAAAGGAAACATTCATTATTTGTGAAGAAAGTAAAAACATAAAACTTAGGAAAAGCATCATTAACATGGCCCAATAAGATAACTTCAGGGTATCCACATACCAAATTTAAAAGAATGCATTACGGTCCAACAGTTACTGTCCGGAAATGCAATTTTACCTTGGCCCTCAGGTAGCGCTATGTGTAGGCAGATAGGCATAAAAAATAATCCCAACCGAGATCATGAAGCAAGATCCCTTGACATTGGCAATAAAAAATGCTAACTTGGCCTACAGGTGGCGCCACCTATGAGCAGATCGACAAGAAAAACAATACTAAGTGAAACCTTCAGGTAAGGTACATGTATACCAAGTTCAATATTAAGTATTAAAGAGTTATTGTCTGAAAACATAATTTTAAATTTACCCCCAGGTGGCACCACCTATATGTGGTATGTGGATCGGCATGAAAAACAATGCCAAACAAGAAATTGAGGCGAGGTACCTACACACCAAATTTGGAATGAATCGGTTCAGGTTTTTAAAAGTTATTGTCTGGAAACACTTAACTTAGCTTTCAGGTAGTCCCCCTATCAGCATGAAAAACATTCTCAAGCCAGATCTTGAGACAAGGTACCACCACATCAAATTTGGAAAGAATCTTCAAGGTTTTCAAAAGTTATTGTCTGGAGATGCAATTTAATTTGGCCCAAGGTGGCGCCACCCAGAAGCGGATTGGCAAGAAAAACAATTCCAAGCAAAAATATATACATGTAGACAATTACCAAATACAAACCAGCATTAAGAGGATAGAACAAGGACTGGTTCGCTCGGTGTCAGTATAATGTGACTGAGTGGGGTGTCATGTCTGCCTACGGCATGATATTTCAGTGGGACAGCACTATAAAATGGCAGCATTAGATCTGCTCTGTTACAAGTAGGTACCCCTGCCCCTGCCCCTCCCTCCCTTCCCTTCCCCGTCGTGATATAGCTGAAAAAATGTTGAAAGCGACGTTAAACCCTATTCACTCACTCACTCACCCCCAAATACAAACACATGGGTCCGTGCCTGATAAATTGAAACCTTTTTGGGGTTGCAATTATCCCAATATTATCCCAATATTGCAGACAACACACAAATTTCAGCTTCTGCCAAGATATATTGGAGATATATATATGCTCAAACACAATATATGAGTGTCGGGCGAGGGCTAGTTTGGGAGATAGAGGGTGTGGCTCGGCGCCCTGGGGATGGGGACATGCTCTTCTTGGGGGTAGTGGTAGGTGTGCTGACATGAAAGCCATAGAAAGCTCCCTGTACACGAAACAACCACACTGATAACTGCATGCCATCATCTATTACAGCCCGAAAAACCACAAGGTGGAATTCAATTCAATTGCACCCAAACTTTAGGAACTCAGTTGTAATTAATACAGTAAGTTACACTGTGGACACAAATTCTGAAATATAATAAGGTTGATGCAAAAGCTTTAGGGTAAGTCATATGATGTGGAATAGAATGATTTCATATCAAAGTTGAAGGAAATGTCCTTCATTTAAGGCGACACAAAATTCAAAACTAACACAGGTTCGGTACTGCGGGGATTCCCCCACCAGTTATTTCATATTATACTTCTGAAAAAAAATATGGTTCCTGCAAAAGCTTTAGTGTAAATCATATGATGTGGAATAGGCCTGGACAGCAAATTTAAGAAAATGGTGTCCTTCATTTAAAGCGACATGAAATTCAAAACAGCGAGAAGCGGAAGAAAGAAGAACAAATGAGAAACGCATTTAGGCATTTAGGGATGCCTAATTATTAGACAAAGCATTTGGAAATTATCGCTTGTGAAGAATTTGAATGGAAACCACGGACATGAACAGAAGATTAGAACAAGACCCAGTGGCGCCAACTTCAGGTGGATCTTGCTGAAACGCAATACCAACCCATATCTGGTCACAAGGAGTGTATATGCTAAATTTCGAAGGAATCCGACAAATCTTTCGGAAGTTATCGCCTGTGAAGGATTTGAACAGACACAGACACAAAGAGAGCAAGACCCATTTTAACTGGAACGGGCATGAAGAAGCGAAACTCAGTGGCGCCACCTTCAGGCAAATGTTACTGAAATCCAGTACACAACCGCGTCTTCTCATAAAGAATGTGTGTGCCAAATTTCGAAAGACTCCAAGAAAGCGTGTGGAAGTTATCGCTTGCAACTGATATCCACGGACACAAAGAAGCAAGATTCATTTTGACCCAGTGGCGCCACTTTCAGGCAGATGTTGCTGAAATGCGATACCGACTGGCGTCTTGTCGCGAGGAATGCGTATGCCGAATTTCGGAAGAATCCAACAAAGCGTTAGGAAGTAATCATTCGAACAGACATGCACGGACACATAGAAGCAAGAACCATTTTGGCCCAGTGGCGCCACCTTCAGGCAGATGTTGCTGAAATGCGATACCGAATGGCGTCTTGTCGCAAGGAATGCGTATGCCGAATTTCGGAAGAATCCAACAAAGCGTTAGGAAGTAATCATTCGAACAGACATGCACGGACATGCACGGACACGCACGGACACATAGAAGCAAGAACCATTTTGACCCAGTGGCGCCACCTTCAGGCAGATGTTGCTGAAACGCGATACCGACTGGTGTCTTGTCGCAAGGACTGCGTATGCCGAATTTCGAAAGAATCCAACAAAGCGTTAGGAAGTAATCATTCGAACAGACATGCACGGACAAGCACGGACAAATATAGAATCAAGAACCATTTTAAAGTTCCCGGCAGCGTTGCGGCGGGGGACAAAAAGTACAGCGCCACTCGATGACCTATTCATCGTACCGACAACATGCAGAGATAGGCTCTAATAAACTACAATATAAATTTCACTAGATCCAGTTATTGTATTAGAAATGCAGGTAACGGAGTTGAGCATGAACAAACATACCCTGTTTCTGACACATGGAAACGTCTCATTAAAAAGAAAATGATCAGCGATTACTTACAAAGTGAACCGCCACGATGCTTCCCACACCAGGTGGAGCGACGAGTGCATACTAGAAATAAATATGACGATGCTGCTCCCTAGCGACGGAAGAAAAACCCATCGGGGTAAGGGAGTTGGGATGGGGGAAAGGGACAGATTCTTCCACTGGTGACTGTCGAATACTAAACAAGCTGGCGTATTTGTCTGTCCCCGAATAAATAACTCATTATACGTGGTTCAGATATAACAACAATGTTAAAACAAAGTTGAGGTAAATTCTACATTTATTGCCATTCAAAGATAGTGAAACACTGATAGGGACAGCTGGTTTTTTCCGGACTCTGCCAACTATGTGGACACTCACACTGAATAATAAAAGATCGGGTCAGACAAAAATAAGAGTAAATTTTCTCTAGACATTACTAATCACAAACAATAAAAAAGCAGGTATATGATGCGCTTTTCTTATCTTAGCCAGAGCTGTGAAGTCGGTGGACAGTAAATTTGCCCTTAGTTAGATTTTCACCCATCATCATGTCTTACTAACATCATTGCAAATTGTTGACAGCTTCTCTCTTGTAGGAATCCAGCTTGTGTGTACATGTATGTCTGTTTATGTCATACACATTTGAAATTGGTGCTAACTTTCATACGAAATACGTCTTTCGATTATTTACGAGTATTTTTGTTTTATGGACGACGGCTGGATATTGAATGTCGGATCTGACGCTTGCTAGCAGAACATTCGAACGGATTTAGTCATTGAAGTCGGTCAGAATAATGCTTTATGTTGGATTACGCCGTGTTATGCGCCCTCCACCATTGTACATTCTCCAATACCTAGTATCTTACATCTCATCAAATTAATGCACACGAAAATATTCCGAAAAAGTAGTACCATATTAAAAAAGTAGTACCGTATTAAGAAAGTAGTACCGTATTAAGGAAGTAGTACCGTATTAAGAAACTATAATGAATGCTGTAAAACAGGTCGCTAAAGAGTTTTCGGCAATTTTAACTCTTGACTATTACCTCTTGAAAGGCACAATCTTCGAAAATTCGCTTAATGAGTTCTCGACTTGAGACCCCAACGAATCTGAAATGACATGTGACGTTAATAGGGAAGCTTTTTCGATCCAAAACTTCCGAAATCAGATTTTCGTGAAATTGTCTTATCCAAATATCAGCCCCGAAAGAATTGTGATACTCAGTTGTATAAAAATGGAGATATTATTGATCAGAATGTACTCCCTGACATATTTTCTCATTTTCAGGCGTTTCTAGTTAAGAGTTTCTTCGGTAGGAAAACTGTGACACCTGAAACCAAAATTATATTGCCATACAACACAGCCAGAAAGAAATGTGATGGCCCACCATCAGTCCATGGTGATCGGACATGGCCATCACCTTTAACCCTACCTGCCCCCCTCCCCCCCCCCCAGTGAACTTTTCTCTGCTGCTCCGAAACGACAAAACCGAGGAGGCTGAACTTGGTGGCTCTTAAGCTTATCTGATTTGGGTAATTTTGAGACTATTTTATATACCCCCGGGTAGAGGATCGTGGGTAAATTCAAAACGGCGGCCCTATGGTATCCGCGAAAGTCGTGTTTTTCAACTTTTTCACATTTCCCTTGCCTAAAAGGCCTTGAAAGTATTTTATTTATGCAAAACTAATTATTCTGTATTTTTTTCGAGAGGAAAATCGGAAACATGAAAATTTTGAAAAATCGACCCCAAAAGGGCCAAAAAATGACTTCCGATAAGATGACGTCACTGTGACGTCATCATGGTGACCATCTTGGATTTTCTTACATTTCCTGGTAGAGCTTGAACCCAAGATACTGAATGGTAAGTTTCATCGCTCTAGCCTTAGTGGTAGAGAAAATATATAGGGAAGGGGCACTTTCCGCCCCCCCCCCCGAGGCTGCGATACACCCCAAATCGCCCAGGTCAGATATGGTTAAAAGGAGATGAGTTAGAGACATCTCTTTTGAATGGTGAATGCCATCACCTTTAAAGTGTGATTATTTTGCCTCATCGATCTACAGTCGTTGCTCGTCAGTCTTCAGATGTGATGGCAATCATTTTTGAAGGTGATCATAAAAAGAGGGCGATGGCTATAACGCATCACCTTTTCGGTGTGATAATGATCGCCTTTTTTCTGGCTGTGAATATGTAGAGAAGTCTGGTAAACTGAAATAACTAAGATTTGGTTTGGTTTGTCATATTATTGTTACACGAGAGAACCCTTACTAGAAATTCCCCCGAAATACCAAAATAGACTGGAGAAAACATTCATCATTTTCAAATCCGTATCGCTGATCAGTATTCTTAATCCATATGATATTCTTTCTAAAGTCGTCATCTAGAGAATGATGTATCTCAGTCACGCTTTCATTTTCAGTGTTCATATGAACACCATGAGGATCCTGCAGTACATGGGTTCATACCGCCCCTAGCTCCGGGTTAAGCGGGATTAGACATAAGTTACGAAACGTATTTTGAACTCGTATTGAACTCCTGCCAGTTATTACCTTCACAATGATCAACACAGTAAACTAATTAATACACTAATGAAGTGCGTTGCGGGGTGTATTGATTCTGTCCTCAATCCTATCTCTCAAACTCATGCAAGTTATGTTCGCGATACTCCAGACTTCTTAAAACGCCCCTCCGAGCATTGTTATGATAAGAAGGTTCTTCTTTTCACGATGGGCATAGAGTCCCTTTACTCCAACATTGATTCCGATGAAGATTTAAACATTATTTCGGAAGCCCTGTCGAGGCATCCTTCGCCAACCAGGAACGATGATCATGTATTAAAGTTACTGGATATATATCTCAATAGAAACGATTTCACTTTTGGTCGTCAACAAATTACGGGCACAGCTAAAGGTAAACGGTTTGCACCAGATTATGCTAACATTTACATGACTGATTGGGAAGAAAAAGTTCTCCTCAATTGTCCGATTAAACCTTTGCTTTGAGTTAGATATATTGACGATATTTTGGACTCTGAAATGATACCATAGAGGAATTCAAAGAATTCGCTCAAACACTCAAATCCCATAAATCCAACATTCAGCTTCAATATAATGTCCAGACTCACTCAGTACCGTTCTTAGATGTGGTTATATACAAAGGCTGCCGGTTTGCATCCACAGGGCTATTTCATGGTAAATTTTACTTCAAATCCACCGATAGCCACCAGCTTCTGCATCATACCTCGTTCCATCCTTATTATATTTTTCCTGTTAAAGTTAAATAGTTAAATCTCAATTTTTTAGATTTCGCCGAATCTGTAACAATGATTCTGATTTCTATATGGCGTGCAATATCCTTACTCGAGCACTCGTCAAACAAGGGTATTCAGCTCAAAAACTGAGAAAGATTAAAATAGAGATAAACAAACAGTATGATATTCCAACCTCAGCCGCCACTCTTATTAACAAGAGGACGGAATTTCTCCCCTTGATTTTAAAATACTCTCCAAATGCATGCCAGATTTCTTCATTTATCAGGAAAAAACACGAAGTTCTCAGTTCTAAACTGTCTGGGTTACTCTCATCAGTTAGAACTTGTTATAGGCGGTCGCCTAATCTTAAAGATATTTTGATCCGCGCGAGACTTCAATTATGAGTTATGTTCAGATCATGCACCGTTTGGTTCCTTGTTATATACTATCAGTTATGTACTGACCATGAACAGACACATTCTCTGTTAGATAGATGGCGCTGCACTTCCGGTCATACGGGTTACCTTTCTTCGCCGCCATTTGCATTTTATACATAGAGTTGTTCTGGGACAGAGCAGGCGTATCATACGTTTCTCTGCAATACTATTTTATTCAGTTGTTTTATTTGGATTTCGTACATTGACCACTGTTTTTTTTACTAATTTTAATTCCTTTATTTCTTTTCTTTTTCCCTACCAATGATAATTATTCCCCGGGTATTTGCTGTATTCTTGAAATCTTAGTCATCAGGTATTGAAGACCAATGTTGCAATAATACACGTGTGTCATTGTTGAGAGAACAATGTTTTGTTTTGAATCATTCAGTCCTTAATCAATCAACATTAGAATTGGGCTGCACATTCATCGGGTTATATCCTAGTATAAGACAAATCCGAGTCAGTAACACCTACAGTTCCATTGGTGAAGCTAAGACTTTATGATTTCAACATTATTTAACCCGCTCATGCCTGGATGACGGGGTGGGGGCATTATGGCCCCCAACCAAAGTTTCTTCAGACCAAAAAAAACATAAATAAAATTGAGACCTGGCACTACATGACTTTGTAATTTATCATATTGAAGTCAACGAGTCTATTTGTGTAAACCCCGAACATAGGATCATGGGTATATTCGAAATGGCTGCCATGAAGTGTACCAGAAAAGTGATGTATTCGTCATTTTTCTTTAAAATTCCTACTTTTCTGTGTGAAAAAGTGACAAAAAACGATATTATTTTCAACTGGACAGGTCCGAAAATCCCAGGCCAGATAAAGTCGTCGTCAATCCATATGTTTAGACCGCAGGCCGACAGAATCCCGACACTACCAAGCATGTAGATGCGTATAATCACAGTTGTTCACAATTAGGTGTTTCACCATCCAGTGTTTGGAGCATCTTTGGTCCAAATCAGCTCCTGTGTGCTCTGGCAAGTGGAGACAGAAAACCTATATTATATGCATCTGCATGAAGCTCGATAAATGGATGTTTTAATTAACGCTCAGTCTAAACAGACCTTAATGGCTAAGCCACCTTTTGTGCGCTAGTGCACCGATAATAAACGGTGTAGGGCTTTTCCAAAATAATTCAGTCCCCTACAGAAGGCAAGCCCATAACAATTTGTTCTAGTTAGCGCATTGTTTCGTTGGCAAAGTATGCGCGAGATTTTGGTCCATATGCATAGAAATGATTGGATGAACAAACGTCCGCTAAGATTTCTTTGTGAGATACAATCCCTTCAAGCTCGAATTAAAAGTTCTGGCACAGCTATTAAGCATCTACACACTATAGGCCGTCGATTACTGCGTTCGTTATCTGTGTACAAGTGTCAAACAGCAAATTCACGATGGCGGTTTTGGCGCTGATAATGATGCCAAGCGGATTACTTTCACCAGTAAAACTGTAGGTGCGGCTTTTCGGGTTGGTTTTTTTTATCTATATTGCTCAACGGTAATTCTTTCTAGGCTTTGCCCACCGTTACCTAATATTTCCGAAAGAGGCTTTACGAGTGTTGCCAAGAACGGGGCTCATTTTTAACTGTTTGGGCTAAGACAGGTTACGCTGGTGAAGCTCTATGAAATGTGCACTTCTTCTCTTCTCGATTTCCTTATTTAGTCCCTTAACCCTACCAGCCGTGGTGGGGAAGGGGGGGGGGAGGAGGAAAGCGTTGAAATTCACACTTTTGTGAATGGAAGCCATAGTGGGAAGCGATGTGTCAGATGCCAAGATAAAGGTAATAAAATCAACGGTAACGGCCACTGAACACAAACAACTCACTGACGCTTGAAACACGTGAAATATTCGTAGATTTCAATTTAACGTCGCTCCCTGGTTATAAGAATGGGGGCATCACAATTTCTTCCCTTGCAATTGTACTCTTTTGAGTGAATGGGTAGAACGAGATACTTTGACAGGCAGCGTTCACGTTTCAGTGACTCGTTTTGTAAGCAATTTGATAAATTTTCCCTTGTGACGTCATGACGTCGAATAACAAACTCTTTGTAGGCGTGGCACTTGTCGACGTCATGCATTGTTGGCACTTCATGAAAAATGGCGAGAAAAGGTGTAGGTACAGGTGGTTTCAGCGCTCTATTCATGCCCCTTTTTGGATGGCGACCTACATTGAAATTGACTTATTCAGAAACTACGAATTCCAAGGAATACATAGAATAAACATCAGAAAATTGACATGACTTTTGAACATTCTGAAAACAAGTAAAACTCAAGTATTGGGTGTTTACATAGTATTCACGTTGTACCAATTTGCCACAGGCACACGTTATTCAAGCTGATATAGGATGAACTTCCGGAGCTATACAAACAATATTTTTAAAATGATATGGCTTTGTTCCGAAACCAGGGAGCCACCTTGATGACGTAGCCCATAGTACGAATTAGGCTTTTGTTTCTTTCATCGATCATCATACCATTATATTGATGTGTTATTTTCTACTCTCAGGGTGCAGTCACTTATTCCTCGCTGCCAGTGATTCTCTACGGAGTTCTTGCCATCGTTGCTGCTTTCTTAGCTTTGCTGCTTCCAGAGACGTTGAATAAGAAGCTTCCCGATACGGTAGCAGAGGCAGAGACGATGGGCTGGGGATGTTGTGGGCGTGATAACGATTATACACCCGATGAGAACGAAGTCATCAAGAGACAGGACGCTACCGAGCTTTAAAACTATCGGAGTAAATGTGGTACTATTATATATCACGATGGGAAGCCAAAACCTGGTCTACATGATTAGTACAGTGCGAGTTGATCATTCAGCATTTTCAGTCCATACTTCATGTAACGAACACGAAAGAAAGCTTGATGATATCAATGAGTCCAAACCCTCAAGTATACAAATGCCTGGACAATAGGACTTTATTTCTGCGAATATTTCTCATTTGCAAATTGTCCAGTAATGAGTATGTGAGTCAGTCCATCCGAATACTTTCGTCGGCAAAATAAGAAGAACCGTTGAAATTAGAACCTTGATTTTTGGCACGAACGTGCATTAGGGAATTGTTACCAGCAACTTCTGAGCTGACCTACTTTTGATGAAGATTTGACCTACTTTGGTGACCTATAACATTACGATTGGACCCTCAAGTCATCTAGGTGACGTGTAGCATTACGCTTGGACCCCCAAGTCATCTTCCTCACCCTACTTCGTCGGTCCTGTGACGTTAGTCACACTACTCATGTACAAAGTATTGACTGCATTTCCTGCTAATATAAGTCTTTTTGCAAAATTCTTCTTCCAAAGAATAGGGAAAATATGCTGCAAGTATGCAATCTGATTAAAACTCAGACTTAATAAACCGCTCCTCTATCGGACATGTCGCTGATTAAGATCTGGGACAGTTCCTATAACAAATCCGTCAGATGAACTCCGAATCAAATAGTTTCCGGGTCAAATAGTCGCCCAATGAGACGCCTCGTAGTATAGCGTGACGGCTAATCTCCTAATCTCCTAATCTCCGAATGTTGTTGTGATGCAGTTATGAACTGATTTTATGAAACAAAATAACCGTACCTATATATCCAGCAGTGCAAGAAATATCCCTTGATCTTTTCACCTGGTCTGTCATTAAATACAGAGAGCAACGGGGAGTAAAGAGAGCAACGGGGAGCAAATAATAATCTTCGGTGATCGCTCATGAACTGGAGTCGACAGCAAGAACTTCGTCAGCCACCTGCATCGGGGTTGGATTTTTCTGCGTCTCGTCCGTACACTCGGCAACATAAAGATTTCCCGTAGCCGGTAGGAAGAACGGCTATACAGTGTCTTTTTACGCAGCATGCAAGAAAACATATGCAGTTGCTCCTGCTTTAATGCGGGCACGCATGGCACACCATAACTTTCGATCTCGCCCTTGAACTTGGCCGCCACTGAATATAGGGCGCTTTCCATTTCGCATAGTCGGCGCGGCTGCTGGCAATGCCTTGATTGTGCACGTTCCATTTGCTGTGCCCGAGCAATGCTGGCGTTGCCTCCAAATGGAAAGCGCCAATACAGGCTCTTCGCCTGTTGAGGCTGGACTGTGATTGGTCGCCAGTCTGACATGCGCGACAGATTTAAGATAGGAACTGTCCCAGATCTTAATCAGCGACATGTCCGACAGAGGAGCGGTTTATTAAATCTGAGTTTTAATCAGATTGGCAAGTATGCTGCATGTGTGCTCAATTGTCTGGAGTAAATTTGTTCCTGCTCGTACAGATGGAGAGAAAAACTTAAGCGCACAAGAGTACAAATATTTGGGCATCATATTGTCACAGACAAGAAGTTTTCTAAAAGCCAAAAAATCTTTACTAGATAGTGCTAAAAGAGCCATATATCTGCTAAAAGTAAAAATACGGAAATATGACATCCCTGTCGATTCGCAGTTATGTTTATTCGATAAACTGATTGTTCCTATTTTACTGTACGGTTGTGGGGTTTGGGGTCACGAAGATACAAAAATTATTGAAAATCTACACACTAATTTCTTGCGCCAAGTACTAGGTGTCAGAAAAAGCACTCCATTATACATGCTTTACGGTGAGTTGGGTAGATTCCCTTTAGATATAACAATCAATTGTCGAATGTTTGGTTTTTGGACTCGAATTTTAGATGGGTGCCTAAAACCAAAGATATGTTCCATAATGTATAGGTTGTTGTTATTGGATACCGAGAATGGGACTTACAATTATAAATGGATCAGCTCAATTAGGTCTACCCTGGATATCACATGGCTAACTCAGTCGTTATCAATGTCGAGTACTGGAGAAAAAAGAGCATTGAAAGGATATTGAAAGATCAGTACTTGCAGACTTGGTGCGAAAAAGTTTCATCATCGAGTAAATCAACTTACAACAAATTATTTAAAACAGATATTGCCTTAGAAAATTATCTCATTAACCTCCCCAAAAAATACAGAACTATCTACACTAAATTTAGGACAAGCAACCACAAACTACCAATTGAAACTGGTCGCTGGCAAAAGGAAGAGAGAATATGTACTTTGTGTACCAGTGATTCAATAGGTGACGAATTCCATTATATCTTCCAATGCTCTTTTGGCTGGCTATGATTATCTGATTCACATTTTTTGGAAGCACTTTTATGCACTTGACAGAGTAGTAGTGGATATCTCATTTGCGTAGTAGATATTTCCGCCGTCTGGAAAAGTTGGTGTATTTTGTCGAAAATCAGCTCAGTTGTTGTAGTTACGATTTTTTTTCCTGCTTGAAATGAAAATATTCCTCAGATGAACAAAGTTGTTTTGTTGTATTAAACATGAATAGGTTCTGTATTGTATTAAACATGAATAGGTTCTGTGTTGTATTAAACATAAATAGGTTCTGTATTGTATTAAACATGAATAGGTTCTGTATTGTATTCAACCTGAATAGGTTCTGTATTGTATTAAACATGAATAGGTTCTGTATTGTATTAAACATGAAAATGTTCTGTATTGTATTAAACCTGAATAGGCTCTGTATTGTATTGAACATGAATAGGTTCTGTATTGTATTAAACCTGAATAGACTCTGTATTGTATTAAACATGAATAATTTCTGTATTGTATTAAACATGAATAGGCTCTGTATTGTATTAAACATGAATAGTTTCTGTACTGTATTAAACATGAATAGGCTCTGTATTGTATTAAACATGAATAGGCTTTGTATTGTATTAAACATGAATAGGTTCTGTATTGTATTAAACATGAACAGGTTCTGTATTGTATTAAACCTGAATAGGTTCTGTATTGTATTAAACATGAATAGGTTCTGTATTGTATTCAACCTGAACAGGTTCTGTATTGTATTAAACATGAAAAGGTTCTGTATTGTATTCAACCTGAACAGGTTCTGTGTTTAGGACAGTATCTGAACAAGACACCAAGCGTATAGCAAGCCTCCAAGAAGTCAAACTACACTGTACCCTACAAAATCGAAGGAAAATTTGAAAAGGCTAACTGTGCAAGGTTACACGAACCTCCTTCAACCTGGTTTGATCTCGATCACAATCATCGTTCTAATTCTTACTCTTGTCTCGTACAGCTTGGCATTTGAAATTGGCACTGTTAATTGAATCCGTCATATTGCTGATGTTTTTTCTCCTCTTGATAAATTTCCCCATCATTTATTTCCTCTGAAATATTTGACCACAGAAAATTACTCCGCGATGTTGCTGTCAACATGGAAAACATTGCCGGAAGACACCCAATGGACTTCAGGTTATTTATTAGTTTTAATCTCAAGTTTGACGATACTCAGTCGCATTCTTACGTAACGTAGATTTGAGAATCCCGCTGAAGCGATCAACAAGTGCATTTGTCTGTGGGTGGTATTGGTGTCTCGTTTTTTTCTGCACAACTCATTTGCATGAATCACTCATTAAGTTCAGCAGCGGGAACGCAACTTGACTGGGTGGTGCTTAGTTAGTTCGATGCGATTATTACTGAAATAATGTTGGATTCGACGTTAAATCCTATTCACTTACTCATCAAGATGAAAGGAAATCTGTGCCTTCGTCGGTCAAAATTGTATCCGGAATATCAAGCTGACAGAATACTTCTACGTCGCGTTGACCCTCCGAATGGTCACTCTACATAGTGTGAGCTCCAGCTGCTGGACCATCATCTAAGGTAGTGACGTTGAGTCTCTGAATGGCGGCTTTATATATCCTAATGTCCAGCCGATTGATCATCCGAGACTCTCTGAATGGTCGTTCTACATATTTTAATGTCCAGCCATTGGACATTATAATGTAGTGATGTTGAATCTGAATGGTCGCTCTACTTATACTAATGTCCAACTGCTTGATTATCTAAGGTAGTCCTATTGACACACTGAATTATCGCTCTTCATATTATAAGGTCCATCTATGGTAGTCGCGGTAGTCGCGTCGATTCTCTGAATGGGCGATCATTATAATGTCCAGCTGTTGGACCATCTAAGAAAGTCCCGTTGTCTGAACGTTCGCTCTACATACTATATTTTATACCTCATGTAAATTCGTTATGTTTTCATTGGTTGACAGCCTGTCACGTGTCATTCGACAAATCGTTATGTTCAGTGATGATGCAGTCATATCTTGCCTTACAATTGAATAAATGTCCTGTACCACGACAGCGCGTTGAACATGACAAATTATTATACCTCATGTAAATTCGTAATGTTTTCATTGGTTGACAGCCTGTCACGTGTCATTCAACAAATCGTGATGTTCAGTGACCATGCAGTCATATCTTGCCTTACCGTTGAATAATTGTCATCTATCACGGCAGAGCGTTGAACATGACAAATTGTTCCACGGCGACATCTGCTGGTCCAGCCAGGAGTAGCCTCCCATATGTGTTTGTTGATATCTCAGGGACAGGGTACCCATGGTGACAGGCCAATTCAGGTCGTCTGCCAGTGCGGATGCTCTGTCGCATCGAAACTCTTTCGACTATTGATGTCGCTGGGAAGCGGGAGCGTTTCAACATTATGACCGATAGAGAACTTACCGTACGTACTAAAAATAAAACAATAATAAAACAACTATTGCATGTTATAGAATGGGACATCACGATTGTGCGCTCGTTGTACATCACTTGTCTCGAGCTGACAAATCGTGATGTCCCACTCTATAACATGCAATAATTGTATAAAGTACAGCTGTTGGATCTAATGTAGTCGCGTTGACTCTCTGAATGGGCGATATACCTATTTAAATGACCAGCTAAACGGCCGCCGGATGGTGGTAACGTCATCTAACTGGGTTATCACTTTTACATGGGTAGATCCAGTCGTTCAAAGCAGTTCTTTTACCATCCTAAATGTGTCCATGTCTGTTCGTTGATGGGCATGCGTGGCATAGGAAGAGTGGAACTTCAAAACACCATCACTGTATTAGCTCGTCCACTGTAACGAAAGATAAGATTCACTCTTATACCGGGACATGCATAGACCAGGAAAATCTGTCAATTCATCCGTGTCACCGTAATTTATGCTGTAAACAGCAACGACAAAAAAAAAAGCATATGTCATTATGTATTCTTGGCAGATAAAAGGTATGTTAATAAAAAACATTTGGTTTTGAATATTTTATTAATTGGCATTCTCGGGTCAGTGAACACGGTATCTGGGATGAATTTACTTCGTTAAATTTCGAATACATAACGCATAAATGCCGTCAATTCGGGAGACACGGAAGTACATTTTCACATTATAGCGATGGTTAGGCTGACTCAGGTTAAGGCAACGAGATGCTAGGTTGATAGATTCAATTTACCTCGGTACGACCATTGTTAAGACATGGTACAAACACGGTACATGGTAACCTCATCCGTAAACAAACCTACAACTATGTAGCTGTGGAGTGTATTTCTCGCTATATTATGCTCATCTAACCAGGGTCTGCCTTAGCTGGGTTCCTCACTATGCTTGTTCAGACGTAGTAAAGACGCTGATTAAATGAGCGTATCATTATATGCGATCTCAGTAGTTTTGCAAGCTGAAACACCGATATGTGATATGTTCATCGATTGATAATATACCAAATAATTTCATGACTATGGAAGCTGCAAGGATGTCCTACCTGATGGTCTCCGGTTTGTTCCTGTTGGCGATATGCACTGCAGCTATTATTTATCAACAGTGCAAACTGTCAACATTAGATGAACTTCAGTTTCTCTGCAATGATCAGTCCAGAATGAAGCAGGTATATCACGGACGTTATCTTCCCGTGGACCGGGGCGAAATTATGTCTAGAAAGATCTCGGAAGAGGATCCGGTAAGCGTCCATACAGAACATCATCATGTCTTACTGACATCATTGAATAATGTTGATCGTTTTTCTCTTGTAGGAAACCATCTTGTATTTTTATTTTTATTTTTTTTTTCGAAACAGGTAAACACGGAATTTATTTTATAGACGAGCCCTGAAATAGTGAATGTCGGATCGGACGTTAGCTCTTATCTGTTAATCCTATCTGCCTTCTGGGAGAGGGGAAGGGGGAGATAATCCCCCCTACTCTTATCTGTTAATCCTATCTGCCTTGCGGGAGAGGGGAAGGAGGACATAATCCCCCCTACTCTTATCTGTTAACCCTATCTGCCTTGCGGGAGAGGGGAAGGAGGACATAATCCCCCCTACTCTTATCTGTTAATCCTATCTGCCTTGTGGGAGAGGGGAAGGAGGACATAATCCCCCCTACTCTTATCTGTTAATCCTATCTGCCTTGCGGGAGAGGGGAAGGAGGACATACTCCCCCCTACTCTTATCTGTTAATCCTATCTGCCTTGCGGAAGAGGGGAAGGAGGTCATAATCCCCCTACTCTTATCTGTTAATCCTATCTGCCTTGCGGGAGAGGGGAAGGAGGACATAATCCCCCCTACTCTTATCTGTTAATCCTATCTGCCTTGCGGGAGAGGGAAAGGAGGACATAATCCCCCTACTCTTATCTGTTAATCCTATCTGCCTTGCGGGAGCGGAGAAGGAGGACATAATCCCCCTACTCTTATCTGTTAACCCTATCTGCCTTGCGGGAGCGGGGAAGGAGGACATAATCCCCCTACTGTTATCTGTTAATCCTATCTGCCTTGCGGGAGAGGGGAAGGAGAACATAATCCCCCTACTCTTATCTGTTAACACAGCTCCGGAACGAAGAGCTGACTTTCCCGTAAATCATACTGACGTCATTATTAGACTATTTGCATAATCCTAAGTAGTATATAAAGGCTAAATTGGTTCTTATTTATGCAAATGAGATGACGTCACGTGACTGACCTTGCCCACCTCCAACACTGAAGAGTTCCAATCTAGGGGGAGGTAACTCTGGGTCACTATAGTTCCGGCAAATGTCCCTGGGTATGTATATTCCTCCGCGGTGATGCGGTCTGGCGGTGATGCGGTCGCGGAAGAAAGCTTCCGCGTAGAAAAAGTAGTCCCCAGACTGGAAATACGCTGCATGGTCCAATGGGGTCGAGTAAGGTACCAAAGTGAAGCATTCGTGAAGGGGCATCTGATGGGGTGGGTGTGGGGTTGAAATATCGTCATTCTGCGCATGCGCAGTATATAAAACTGAAATTCCCGCTCTTTTATGCAAATGAGATGACGTCACAGAGCTCTCGTCCAATCAGAAGCGAGTATTTTCACCCGGTGCATTATGGGCCATATCCAAGATGGCGGCGTCGGCCTTCTGGTTCAAGATGGCGGCACGGCCGGTGTCATCTCCGGCAATGTCCGGCCCTCTCCGGGACAATAGATAGCCTTTGCAGGTCAAAATAGTTCCATGTATTCCTCCGCGGTGATGCGGTCTGCCTCCGCGGGCAGAAAAGTAGTCCCACGGAATGTACACCCTGCCTGGGAGGTTTCCCCCGGCCGCAGCGCGCTACATAGAACTTATAGTCATCAACTTAATCTATACGTGTTGGACGAGTCTCTTCACTCACCGTATACACGCAGCTCAATGAAATGCCCGCTCCGAACCTAGACCAAATACACGTACTTGGTCTGTGGGCTGATTTCATTGGCTCTCTATTTTTACTATAGTGCTCTTGCATTCTAACCTTGATGGGTGACATTTTGGCCCCATCCTACACCACTGATTTCAGTTTGACTGAATCTTCAGATGCATTATGAATAAAACACACAAGACAGGGTTTTTTGGTGAGATCTCATTTTGTTTTTATTCAGTAACAACAACAACGTGAGAACAACCATGTGAAAATTGAAGCCCAGAACAGGGGGTGCCTTATCAAAGGCGGTTGGTACCCATACAATTATTGAACCTATATGCAACAGTTAATTCGGTGCAATATCATCAGTACTCATAGAACATATATATCAAAGGCTTTTGGTACCCATACAAATTGAATTATAGAACAGTTCCTTAGTCCAGTGGAATATTCGCAGTGTTCGTATTTATCACTCTAAATGTCAAGATAGGTTGTAGTCACACCATCGGGCAGGACTTTGCGCTTGGGGTAAAAGTATGTGAAGGCGTCCCGTTCCTGGGTATACGAGCGCATCTGGTGGTCGATGATACGGAAACCTCGGTTAGTGCCACTCGCATTGGCCTGGCTCTGGAGGACATTCAGGTACAGAGTCTTGCTGATGTTAGAGTCGCGTCGACTCACCCCCTTACAACTGAATTTGTTGTCATCACCGTCACAAAAGTAAGTTTTCGAACACAGGGCGATCATGGCATCACCGCTCCACTCTAGTTTAAACAGGCCGGGTGTCCGCTTGTCGTAGGTGTAGTGGTCGCGTCGGGGTAGCCACTGGTCCCGTTCCGCCTCATATTGTGCACGTAATTCTGGTTGACGAGTGACTCCCAGTCCGGGTTGGAAACGGCCATGTATGCTGAGTCGGTATCCATTTCTATTAATTGCCAATCGCATGGGTCGAAATACACGCCCATGAAATCGTATATGAATTCCAGCATTCGCAGTTTGGCCAGCTGGTACACCATACATCCTATTTGGAGCGGCAGGTTATAGGTGATGGTCTTTTTGGCTGACGTCACTTCGTAGGTGGTGTCGTCAATCATCTCCATGTGTCGGTATAGCGGCGAATTCACTTTTTTGCGGGCTTGTTTCGTGGTACAAATGTTCACGGTCACGTGACGGTCCTGGTTCGTTACCGTTTTTCCATATCCGCTGTTCCCAAGTAATTTCATCGTTTCCCCGATGATGGCTTTGCTGGGGTCGGCGTCTCCTTGGCGACGGGCGGTAGTCACGTCGTTCGCGAACTTCTCAAAACAAGCCTGGGGGGTGAATTCTATGACTTGGTATATTTTCGTAATTTCCAGTCCGTGCCGCATATACCACTGAAGCAGAGGGGTACCGAGCAAGATCAACATACGCTGTGGTTGCGTTAGGTAGTCGTGTTCTTCAGCGTATGTGCGCATATGGGCTCCGATATCATCTCGAATCACCTCGGTGTTTTTGAAGATGGGTGGACATTCACCAAACGTGTCTTTCAAGTGGTCAGGGACGTGCAGATCACATTCCACGAATCCATAGAGGTCTCCCGTCTCAACAGTGCGTAGGATGTCCGTCATGGTGATAACAGTCCGATAATCCAGTAGTCGGTCGTGAGCGTGTAAGAACGAGTATAACTCCGGTTGACGACGTTGCATGTGGTGGAATTCACATTCCCATAGCTGTTCATAGGCATAGCCCAGTCCACAAATGTAATCTCGATTCTGCTGTACTTCTTCACGTAAGGCGGCCGGGGTCAGTCCACGGCGCTCGTTATAGCGCCCTCCCGCGAACGAACACTCATGACCGTGCCAATAACAGCCGTGAAATTGAAACACGGTCGGTACTGTATTGATGATAGCAAATCCGTCCACGGGAAGGCGCCTATCTCCAACTCGCTTTTCCGTGTGGTTGGCTTGGTGACGGATAGTGACGCCTCGTCGCTGACTTTCCCAATCCAACCATTGTTCTGCTTGATGTTTCGTAGATCGTTGAGCTCTGAATGCTGCACCCTCAGGGAGCCACTGCGTATAATGACCGGCCGGCATGGGTTTACTCAAACACGATAGGTAGAGGGCATTGGCGTCGAATCCTATTATTTTCTCACACAATTTTTCTCCTCGGATATGGGTCAGCTGTTTCTCATGGTACCGATGAAAAATAATACTGGGGCCGCCTACGATATTTCCCTTCAAACAGTCAAACATGTCGGCGTCTTTCTTATCCACGAGAGCGAAGAACGTGGGTAAATCCTGGAACAGATGCCGCAGGGTCAGACCGGGGATGCTAACACAGTCTTTGAATACGTCGACACCCATATCTCGGTAGAAGGCGGACATTTTGTCGGTAGCTTGCAGAAAAGGGATGACATCCAAATTGTTGTAATAGATGAGAAAATCCCGGAGAGTTCGCATTCCTTCACGGACTCACACCTGTTGCAGTTCGGTATACAGGGTGGTAGATAATGCTTCTCCTTTGAGATCGTTGTAAAAGGCCTCCTGGGGTGGTAACTGGGTTTCGTCCAGACGCTCGAGACTCGTCATGTAGTTGTAGGGAAAGCAACTTTTCCTCTCCGCGCAGTCGTACGCTTTCACCCACTGTTCATAGCTGTAATTCGGCGCCAGGTAATTCCGTACATCTAAGAATCGGAGTGAAGTTGTGGATAGAGCGACGTGATTGTTGGACTTCTTAATAATGAATTTCACATTCCCAGCTTTAGCGAGGTACGGGTACAAGAATTCTTTGATTAAATTCAAATCATATCGGCCCGAGTTAAATCCAAGGACGGGTAATTGGTTCATGTATTCCAATAAACGCAGTTTCAGTTTCTGCGCATAGGGTTTCGGTGGTTTGCGTTTCTCACTTTCGTCTTCGTCATCGGTATCGTCCTCCTCCTCCTCCTCCCCATCCAATGTTGGAATACGCGCATCAAGTGCCGCTAATACATCACGGTAGATAGTCGACGCGAGATGTGCCGCACTCACTTGACTGAGAGTTTCAAGGTAGTCCATCATTCGTGTAATCAGTTCATGGGGGTCCCCGTCAGAGACGAAACACACCGGGGCCGTGTCGTAACCGGGTACGTTGGTGTGAATACTCACACTCAAAGGAATGTGATGCTGGGTCCATTGAGTTTTAGCCGATACCTTTTCCATGGGTTCTAATAGGGCTTCAAAATCATAGCACGCTCTGTATGGGAAATAACGCTGGTCCATGGGGACGTCAATACCCTCATCTGCCAGGTCTTCAAAGATGGTGGGCTTGTTGTGGAATACGCCGCCGGGGAATTTCCGTTTGGTGGTCTGGTCACAGGTTTTCTCGTGACGGTGTAATTTGGACGATTCTTTAAACACGCGTTGGCATTTACTACAGATGTAGGACTGGGCATACCTGTTGATGTTCGTGATGTACGAGAAATGCCCGCCAGTGTCCGTTTCGTACAAATTCAATGTCATGGTTGTGTCGTATTTCCCCGCGGAACGCTGTACGAGTCGGGCGGTGAGTTGTGGGGCGTCACTGTTGTCCTCATCCACGTGTTGCTCTAATTTGTATACGACAATGTTGACGTGGAATAAATGTTCCACCACATCTAGCTGCGATAACGGGACCCCGCGAAAGTGCTGTTTTTCCATCTTCTTTTCACGTAAGTAGTCTTCCCAATAGCAGTTGGCCAATTTATCACATTTCGTGGGTGGACGTTTGTTGAGATGGATAGCCAGGCATCGGAATAAACATTTCCGATCGGTGTAGGGCCCATTGATGCCGCCTACTAAAGCGTACATGCCTTCTCTGTGTTTTAACCAGTCCGGGAGATGAATGGGAGCGCCGATAGGGTGATCGATCATTTTAGTGACGTAAAACGTAACATTGGTTGCCATCTCCACTTGCCATTTTGTGTTGGAGCGTTGTTGTCGTATCCACTCCAAACTATCCAAGTTTTCTAATTTTTCCAGTACCGTGTCCAGACAGGGTCGATGGATAATGGTGAAAGGCTGGTCAAACACCCGGGTATTATTGCTGGGATAATAATAACGGAGCTGGTCTGTCTCTTTATGGCGAAGAATGTATCCAAAAGTGAGATTTAACTTGAAGGCTGTATCTTGGTCGTTGAAGATAGCTTCCACGTAGCTACGTAAACGGATGTTTTCTTCCAACCGGAAATTATATAAGTCCAATATCGGGCGATTTCGATGAAAACAATGGTGTATGGTAACCCAGTGTCGTTGATAAATGTCCCTCACACGCTCGTCTTGGGGTAAGACTTCAACCGGAGGTGCTGCTGGGTCCCCTGGAAAATCTTCTCCACGTCTCATACAGGCAGGCTGGTGTTCAGGCTGGTCAGGTCAATCAGGTCAGGTAGTCAGAGTGCTCCGCAGGGTAGTGCAATGAATACACCCTAAAAATCGCCTCCTTTTATACGTTTTTCTACAATCCGCCATCTTAAACCCACCACCCACCTCCCACCACCACAGCCGCCATCTTAAACCCACCAGAAACCTCCCACCACCACAGCCGCCATCTTAAACCCACCACCCACCTCCCACCACCACAGCCGCCATCTTAAACCCACCACCCACCTCCCACCACCACAGCCGCCATCTTAAACCCACCACCCACCTCCCACCACCACAGCCGCCAAACAAGTCTATACACGTCCAAAGGTCACGCCTCATTCACCCACACCCCCATATAGTCCCACGCGGAGCGAATTGGTGAAATTTTTGAAAAAGTACTGTGACAGAAATTGATGTGACGGAAATAATACTTCTATGAATAGGGCGAAAACTTATCTAAGATAATTTTTCTGTCATAATTAATTCTTGGTCGAGTATCAACTATTCAGATATTACGGAAAGTACTGTTGTTATAAGGTATTGTTTGTTATATATCAGACACGATCAGCTGATATATGTAAACAAACGATCTATATTTAGACCCTCACGTGATCTGCTACGTTGCAGCACGCGCTCTTTGATCTTGGCGTTCCGCCGCCGTACAAGAAGCTCAAATTGAGACGGAGAATTTCGTTACCATTACCAGTAAATTGTAAGTTTATTGCGGAAAGAATTTATATTGCATAAATTCCTGCGGGAAATAGGAAGTACACATATAAGAGAATATTGTCTTGACGTAAAAAGTTGGGACATTTCATATTTACGGAGATATGGATTTTTATAACTGAGCCGGTTTTTCGTGTAAACCATCGCAGCGAAAAGGGAAACTATGTCACAAAAAGTGCTCGAATTACTTATTTCTAAATGATTTCATGACGAATCCAACTAAGGTTAGCAAGTATACATATTTTACGATATTGTCAATAACTGTCAGCACATAAGACGTTCTGGTTGATGAGATCTGAATTTTTAAAATACAACTGTCAGCGTGAAACACTGTGTTCAATGGAACGGGGCGGGGAAAATTTTATTTTTCTAGTTTGGCAGATCGTATTTTACAAAACACGGGGAACCCGCTCCACAGACATTTTACACCAAATAGCTCAACCCATGAACACCAATATACATATATTGCGGCCAGTCTATGATACAGTGCCACCCCAGTGTCGAGCATTTATTGTCCAGTTTGCACCAGCAAAGAAAAATCACGAACGTTCATCGAACGTCATCGGTGGGGACCTTCATGTGGTCTTCCGCGGTATATGAATCACTTACATTTGAATGCATGAATTAGTTTGATATAATTTTGTTGGGTGTGGATGATTTAAAAGAGTGGAAATATTCCGTGCAGGTCTGTTTTATGTAACAAACGCTAAGAAAAATGGCTGCCCAAGGTCAATTGGTACAATTCCCCGGATAATCGCACATTTCCAACCACAGCCCCATCTAGACGCTTTGATGCAAGGGAGACAACTCGGTCTATCCCAATTCCTCTCATTCGCGCATTTCTATCTTTTCTGTGTGTATAGGGTGGTGGTCATTTGTTTATGCATTTTACTTTGGGCTGTGAGATTGTAGAATACGCTGGGGAAAAGCTATGAAATTTGTTTTTACGTATCGGGTAGGTCTGTATATAACCCCATAGGTCTACTGGCTCAGTGCATAGGTGCCTATTGGGTGGACATGTTGGAGTCTAGGTGGAGCACTAGTGGACCGATTGGGTAGAGTGAGGTCTTATTTTGAAGCTCTCGAGGAAATAAAAAAAATCAATAATAATAAAAAAAAAATCAAAAATCGGCGAGTAGTAGACGAAGGGAAAATTGGGAAGTACTGACCATGCCCCAGAATACTTCATATGCATATCACGGCCTTAAGGCCTGTAATCTACTTCACAGTTTAGTAGTATAAAAAGCGCAAGTCCTATTCACCTTGCCCCTCCAAAGAAATAAAATCGGCTCTATTTTACAGGAGTATATACGCAGGTCACGTGGGTTGTGACGTCACTTCCGGGTTTTCCACTAAAAAACTACCTCCAAACATAGAAGAGTTCCAATTTTTCCCCTTAGACGTCCGTATGTTCATCCTCCAAACCCAGAAGAGTTCCAATGTTCAACCGCCGGGGTATTTTCCCGGCCCGCCCCGGCCCCGCAGCGCGCGCGGGGGTTCTCCGGAAGTGCGCGTCATCACCGGCAGTGCGCACGCGCGGATCAAAAGGTCACCTGTCAAACGGTCTCCCTTTCGGCAAGGTTCGGAGAATACATAGAACTTATAGTCATAATCTATACGTGTTGGACGAGTCTCTTCACTCACCGTATACACGCACCTCAATGAAATGCCCGCTCCAAACCTAGACCAAATACACGTACTTGGTCTGTGGGCTGATTTCATTGACTCTCTATTTTTACTATAGTGCTCTTGCATTCTAACCTTGATGGGTGACATTTTGGCCCCATCCTACACCACTGATTTCAGTTTGACTGAATCTCCAGATGCATTATGACTAAAACACACAAGACTTTTTTTTTTTTGGTGAGATCTCGTTTTTTATTCAGTGAACAACAACAACGTGAGAACAACCACGTGAAAACTGAAGCCCAGAACACGGGGCTTGTAATTAATTCAAGCCCAGAACAGGTGGCGTATGTACATTGAAAGAATTCAAGCCCAGAACGGGACTTGTACATTGAAATGATGGGCGGCCCAGTCATAGACGAGTACATCTCGGTCCTCGGCCTTGGGGTACTCATCAAACATGTGGACGATGGTAGATAAGGGTCTTCCCCGGCATCGATGGTACAGGTAAAACAAGCAATATTGTCCGCATACCATACTGTCCAGGCTTTGCAACGTTTTAGTATTCCAACACCACGTCTCTGTGCCTTGATCCATGAAGTCTGTTAAATCGGGATGGAGGGATGGTAGGCCGTACGGGTCAAAGTATTCACCCTGCTCTTCTGTCAAGTACACGGCCACCCAGTGTTCACCGGGCCGATCCATCGGGTCTGTATTCAGGACATAAGCAGCCCGATACACACGGTCTAATGGGAACACATCTCGGCCGAACACTCCTTGAAACACCCTACGTGTTCCTGGGTCAGTCTCCAGCACCGTGGTTATCTGGTCTGTATCCATGTTAGGTGGCGAAGTCACACAGCACGTTACGGCTTTTATCGATTTGAATGATGTTGTCAAACTCAGCGTAGCAGATCACATTGATGGTTTTCGGTAAAGGTGTCCCGAAGTGCAGTTTCAAGCGTAAGTTGCCTTTCTTGACGAGACTCAGTTGATGATCGTTGTCTAAGGTGGGAGTCAGATCGAAACAGAACAATGTGTACCCTCTGCCGAAATCGTCTCGACTGATCATATTTCCCTCGTCTTGGTTGATTTGGCCAGTTGCTGTGAAGAGGTTCAGATAGCTCCGGATGTAATTGTCCGTTCCAAAGTTAGGTTGTAAGGGGCGTGCCGGTATCTGTTGGCCATTCACATGCAGGGCCACGAAATTGATGTTGAACGCTTTTAGGTTGAACGGATTCCTCGAGAGAGTCCCATTATAACTGACGTTCTCCACACAAGCTAGGGTTAAACGCTTGGGCAAATCCCCCAGGAACAGGTTTTCTTGATTGACAATCATATTGCCTTTAGGAACGGAAAAGACCTTGGTCTGTACTCGTCGAATCGGGTACTTGGGCTGGTTTTTTCTCCAAGGCTCTGATGTGCCCCAACTGTACACCTGGGCTGGGTTTCACTTTGCGTACAAACAGACTTGCCTCTTGGATGACAATGTTATACTCGAGGTCCTCATTCGCGGCCATCAAGGCAAACGCAGGCGTTGCGCGCACTAGTCGTATTTTGATAGGTACTCCATTCAAGAGGTATCGGTCCTGCATGAATAAGTCCGCATGCAGACGTCCCATCATATCGACCGAGTGACTCTCTGCTGTGGCATCCACTCTCTCCGTATAGCCGGCGTTATCAGGACTCGCTTCCATCTTGCCTGGGGTATCTCGGTAGAACAACGGGGCTGTCAAATACGACTTTTTAGCGTCACGCTCGTAGGATAACAGTGTTTCGATGTAGGCTCGGTACGGGTACGTGTTCGTCGAGGCGCTCACCAGTTTATCACTCAGGGCTATATCCACTTGCTGGAATAGCGAATGAAGCCAGAGATTCACTGGACCCACGGGTGCATCTGCTTTCAGGTCTGTCCCATCTTTATTGGTGATTTTAGCTTTCACATATAGGTACGTATGGGCTAAATCCAGGTAGGTCGTATCTGCGTTGGTGATGGTGAATTCAATGGGGCCTGTGGCTGTAATGCTGGAAAGGGGCAGATGTTCCATCCATTGACCCTCTTCGGCACTGGTCTGAGTAGGTGGGACGGTCCATAAATCAAATTCACTGTTGGTAGAAGGACACGACTCGGCATGGATGAAAGCCATCTTTAAGAAAAGATATCCTTGGTCTTCTTCGATGTGCGTCGTCGCTGGGTCGGTCGTCGACTGGTGCGTGGTCTCGGTGGGGCAGCTCTTTTATTTCCTACGGTGCGTTGTGCTTTGGCCACCAAGACGCCTCCCGCTTCTTTGGCCCGCCGTTTCAAGGATTCTTTGGGTGCCGTACCCCCCAAGACATCACCGGCCACTTGCAGTCCACTGCGCACCGCTTGTTTGCCGATCGCTTTGACCCCACGCGTCACCAAGGGCAGAAACGTTTTGACGATGCACCCGAGTATGTTCCCCAGTCCATGTCCTCGTTGCATGCGTGTACCCGCAAAGACAGGAAAGTTACCCCCGGCCTGTTTGGTGTAATGATCGACGTAACTGGCTGTATGGCATTGATAAGGCACCTTCATTATGCAAAAGTGAACCGCTCGGACTTGACGGAAATGAAGTGTCAGCACCACTTTTCCTCGTTCGAATGCCACAGATCGTCCCGTGTCGTCTCTTATATCGATGACGATGGAGCTAATATCGGTCTGACTGACCGGTAGATACACGATATGCCTGAAACTGTGGGTGACTTGAGCTCCATACGTGCCTTTCACCGGGCAGACGCGCAGTAGAGGTACGTTGCTGTCGCCGACAATGTGTGCATCGACCACGTCCGAGTAGACGTACAGCCCATACATACCACCACGCATGTCCATCGGGATGTGGGCTATCTCGCCGGTGGGGCCAGAGTACCCCTGGTAATTGAAACCCAGCATTTGCTGTAGGGTAGCACTGAGTTCGACACTCACGTTGGGGCTGAGCGTGAGATTGGCCTTGTCGTTGTGTGCGTTGTAATCGAAGTCCACATGATTTTTGAAGGGGAAAGATTTGATGGGGTTTGAAGTATTCGTGACGTCTCGTAGAGACTTATAATGCATCAGACTTCTCAGTCCACCCATGAACTCCTTGGGGGTATCATATTGACCTTCGGGTAGTTTGAGTCGAGTTTCTTGTCCTTCGTAGGTCACCTCGTACCATACTTCATTGGCTCGCACGTTGTACCACGAGTAAGGGTATTGGATATCCACGAGTCTACATTCCCAGCGTCCAGGTAAATGCAACGGTTGTGGTAACTGGGTCACGTACTTGGTCAAGGTGTTGTCAGGAAACACATCAGCCGAGCTGTTACTGGGTAGGGTGAGGTAAAACATGATGACTGAGCTGTCCTGTTGCTGCTGTTGGTTTTAATACTTCTCCCAGCCCTTGGGCGCTAATCGTCGTGATGGTCGCGGTGATTTAGCTCTTGGTGGTTGCAGGGGGTGGCGTGGTAAAAGGGGTGAAAACCTAGGTGCCCGCCGTGGTGGTGATGTGGGAGGTGACTCCGGTTCCCAAGGTTCTGGTGGTGTACTCACATTCTGCATAAAGGCCCAGCGCTGAGGGTTGCCCACCAATTCCTGTGGTACATGCATGTCTTTCAAGCCTTGAGCGAAGACCTCCCATCCTCGAGGATTCGTGTGCGTCCTGCGTTGACGCATCAGGTCATTCACTAAATCCGTCATGTGGGTCCCGGGACCACCTGATTCTGTACCAGGAGTTCGCCTTTATCATTCCAAGTCATGTTAGGATTCTGTTTCATCCGTTGTAATACCAGGCCAGCTTGTTTCTTGAACGAGGCAGGTACACTCTTCAGGACTTCGTCTTCGACCCACTGTGGGGCTGTGGAAGGTACTCCACCCGGCTGTTGGAACGGTGCTGAGGTCGGCGGTGTGTCACGTGGTGATGGTGGTGGTGGTGGAGCAGAGAGGGTTGTGTATTGGTCCATGAACGTCATGTACCGCTGAAGCGTCTCATTGTACCGTTGTACTTTCTCACTATCGCTTAACCCCGGTCTCTGTAAGATCTGTTGCATTTCTCCATCGAGGGTGTTTATCGTCTTCACCGTAGAAGGGACAGGGTAGGGCGATTGGAGGTTTTGAAGGAGCCGAGGTTCGACGAGGACCATTTTTTTCGTGTGGTTCATTGTCGGCCGAAGAGTCCACCCAATACTTGACCCAACACGGAAGCGGCCAACGGTGCTAAGATAGCCCCGAGAAATCCGCCTTGCTGTAACACCTTTTTCTTTTGTGTTTGAGACACTCGCTTCTGGACTAAGGTTCTTAGACCTGTCTTATGCTTGGCCAACTTGGTCTTCTGAGCCGGAGTCAGCGGTACGTTGCCTTTTAAGATATTGAGTCCAATCTCGCACAGACAGCACACGAGAGCAGGGTCCGCACCGCGTACAATGGTTCGGACTAACTCGGGTGGGGCCGTCTTCAATACACGGAGCGTGGGAGTGTGCTTCCGTACTCGCGCAGACATCCTGTACAACTAATGCTAGAACCCACAATTCTGCTCTTTTGATCTACTTCAGAGACAAAAATCAATCCTGCTGTGGTATTCATTCTTTTTTATTATCCCCATCATCAAAACACACACACCCCAGCTGGGGGAGCCACTGTAGGTGTGTTTACATTATTTTTGCATGTACACGTGGTGAGTCTCTCCGGGAAAGATGCCGGTCCATAGTCGAAGGTGGTGGGGGGTGGTTTGCTTCAGGTCGAAGAGCATATACCCGTGCTGAGGGGTTGTGGCATCTTTAAAGGCTTCCAATGCAAAGGGTGTGCGGCCGGGATACATCTGTCTCGCCAGGTGCAGCAGTTGAGTGGTATCTCTCGGGTTTTTGAAGACCACCATGTAGTGGGCATTTAAGCTGATGTGCCGATGTTCTTTGTTTTTACTGAACAGATTCTGCACAATGTAGATGATGCTGAGCCGTCGATGATGGCTGCCTTTGGTAAAGAGTTGGGTGACCCGCGCATCTCCGCCATGAGATCATCCAGAACCACCAAGGTGTCGGGTTCCAAATCGGCCAGGTTAGGTAGGCCTTCCATGAACGTGATGTGGGGCATTGTTGCATACGCTTCCTGCCATTCTCCGTAACACCACACGACTCTGGCAATGGGTGGAGTGATCATGCTGTCGGCGTGTTCGAGGAGCTTCCTGACGAAGTGCGTTTTGCCGGAGCCCGTCGGTCCTGCGATGACGCAGGTGAAGGGATGCTGCTACCGAGGGTCCATGGTTGGAGGTGTATCCGTTGTCGTGGTAACCCGCTCTTGTAAATTTGGTACGAGTGAACTGGAGTGGTGGTGGTGGGCACAACGTCGGTTGTCGTTGTCTGTTCACGTTCAGGGATGATGATGGTGGTGGTGGGCACAACGTGGGTCGTCGTCGTTGTCGGTTCACTGTGAGGGATGAAATCCGGTGGGTCTTCAGACGTAGTGGATGTACTTGGTGTAAGTGTGGAGCTTACACTCGTTGTGGCTTGTACACGGGGTGTGGAGGTGGTGGTGGTGGTGGTGACGGGGCTGGATACGACTGGTGCTCTCTGTAGACCGGTTTCACTGGTGGCTGGTGTTCTCAGTTGGTTAAGTAACGTGCTGACATAGGCTACGTCGTAAAACATACCTCCGTACAACACACTCAGCAGGGTTAGCACTAGTACACCAAAGCCCACTTGCACTTTGCGCGTTTTGGAAGACGCTGTGTTCAGAGACGGTTGCACCGTGTTCATGGTTGGACGTGGAATGAAGGAGGACGGTAGTGGTGTCTGGTTTTATAGTCGTTTCACCGACCACCGGTTGGCAGCGACCCAAGAATTGAAGGAACTGGGCCAACCTTGCCATTTCACGAAATGAAACAGTTTGCCACGTCGACGTTCCGTTTTCAAAATCTGCTCCACCGTGTAGTAGTCTTGCTGTGATTTTACGACAGGCTGTAATTCCGGCTCGTAAAACGTGCCTAGCAGCGGTTCCCCTTGAAGATCTTCCAGTTCATAGACTCGCCGCTGTCGGGGTAGGCGCCGTTTAATCAGGAAGTGCTCATCGCTCCAGTTGGGCAAGTAACTTTTCTCGAACTTGCCCTTGACTTTACTGATGCGTACAGGGTCCCCGACCTTGAACATCTCCTTCGGTGCTGGTTGCGATGGCCTGGGGTACAAGACACGCCGGACTTGGGCTTCATTGCGTTGGGTCACGGTAATGGGGGCTCTCTGTATACTTTGATGATAGGCTCGATTGTAACCCCTCACCAGTTTCGGGAGAACATCGATGTACCGCCTTGTATTCTTATAGGTGAAATATTTATACATACGACCTTTAAATGTCCTGTTGAACCTTTCCACCACGGACGCCTTGGTCTCGTTGTACGTATGGAAGAAGAAGACCTTCTGGGCTTTCAGAAAGGCTTGGAACGGTCTGTTGAGGAATTCCGTGTCTTCGTCGGTTTGCAAATACAAGGGTTTGCGCCCGGTCTTGAAGATGTCTTTGAACGCCGCTATGAGATTCGCCCCCGTTTTTTCTCCGGATGGGTACCACCCACGCATACTTGGATAGGATATCGATGCACGTCAAGATATACCGATTCCCATCGTTGTGTTTGGCAAAGGCGCTCATATCGACCAAATCCGCTTGCCACTGGGCATCTATTCCTCCCACGATCACCCGGTTCCGAAGAAAATGGCGACGGACAGCTCGATGTAAGGTATAGGTGTCTTGTTTTCTTAACCAATCTCGGACTTGGGTACGTTGTATCCCCTGGGGTTTGGCCGCTCGATAGAGAGCCGACAATGCACTATAGGCCGCCGGACTGTCGGGACTGTAGTATAAGTTATCCAACACCTTCTCCCAGCGCTCCATGGTGACACAATGATGATGGACCCGGAGAGTATGGTTTATTTATAACAAGTTTCTACCACCGTTGTGTTGACTCAGTTCAGCCGGGTAATCAATGGCCTCGTCGTCGTCGGGTTCATGTAGTTGTTGTTCATGGGGTTCAGCCAGCGCGTCCTCAATAGCACGAGCCCACCCCAACTCGTCTGATGATCGTTCGTCCGGTGTAAACAGCTGGTCCACAATAGGCACCACTTTCTCCAAGGCTATCCACAGATCGGGGTCTAGGGTGAAGCTTCGCGTAGGGTCTTGGTAGCGGCC
>JAVTVY010011359.1:0-52193 GCA_036873755.1 Hanleya hanleyi
GACCTGATAGAAGTCTGGAATGATGGAACATTCGTAAACATTCGGGCACTTTTACATCCGGGGACTTTTACATCCGAAGAGACACGGAAGTGCCCGAACATGATATCAACTAGCGTGCTATAAAAGGGAAGCGGTCTGGCCGTTTCATCAGACACTCTGTCAACCACCAAGATGTTCACTTGTACTACGTGCTCGAAATCATTCAATCGTCTGCACGACTTGCGCCGCCATGAGGCTACCAAGCACGAAGGAACCGCCCGGTATAACTGTGCGATATGTACACTGTCGTTTCAGCGCCCGGATCATTTACAGCGCCACACACGTGCACGCCATGAGGTACCCAAGCGTCCATGCGAAGAATGTGGTCGGCTTTTGAAACTGACCAGTCAGTTGCTGCGACACCAACGCACACGACACCCTGTTCCGCAGCCACGTTTGCAGATAGAAGAGCCCGTAGGCATCAATATCGAAACAGGGGGAACTCCACCCATCGCACGAGGGCCGATGATGATGTCGCCCTAATTCAACAGTCAAATTCCGACGACAAGACCGTGGGCCAGATTTTGTACGACGTGGAGGGTAAAGTACACTTCGTGGACGAAGCCATAAATGTTCCCAGCGATCTGTTACACGAAGACCATCCAGTGAGTGACATTTATCGGCGCCATTGGCCCATGATCCGGCACTGTTTCTACAGTCATCGCCCTATTCAAGATATCTACAATTTCCGACTGACCGACCTCGCCCGTCTACGTAGCTACGTAGAAGCCATCTTCAAAGATCAAACTACGGCCTTCAAATTGAATCTGGCGTTTGGTTATGTGCTGCAGCATAACGAGACAGTCCAAAAAGTCCGATATTTTTACCCGAGCAGTAACATCCGGGTATTTGACCAACCGTTTACCATCATTAATCGAGTGTCGCTAGAGACGATGCTGGAGAAACTGGACACCGTGGATCCCTTGGAATGGGCCCAACAACAACGCCCCAACACCAAGTGGACAGTGGAGAGTGTGACCAATGTTACGTTTTCGTTACCAAGCTGACCGACCACCCCCATCGGCTGAATGCGTCACTCATGCACTGATGAATACCATAACATGCCGTACATACTCTATATGTCTACATGTTGATCGTTGACGGTACGGAGGTGGCCGAAGAGACACGGATGTTACCGAAGATGTCAAGGCTCGGCCCTCGACTTGGGGATAGTTGAACTGAGTGTGCTAAAAATAGATCACCAGCTAGCGTGCTATAAAGGGGAAGCGGCCTGGACGTTTCATCAGACACTCTGTCAACCACCAAGATGTTCACTTGCACAACTTGCCAGAAGCTGTTTACTCGTCTAGATAAGTTACGACGCCACGAGGCCTCCATCCACAACGATGCCCGGTATACTTGTATAATCTGCGCACGGTCATTCAATCGGGAGGATCATTTACTGCGTCATGAGAGGGTACTTCACGCGGGTGCGACGGTACTATGTAATGATTGTGGTCGACTCTTCAAACGACCCAGTCGGTTTAGACAGCACCAACGTTTGATGCATGCCCCGTCTCTGCGGTTTGGGCGACAACTTTCCACTAAAGAGGGGCCGCGGAAGGTCAGACCCAGTGAAGATGAACCCGGAGAGACGAACGCCACTGGTGATGCGATGACGAAGAGCCTGCCCATACCCACGGTCCAGGAGGGCCTGGATATCCAGCCGGACCCCACCGTTACGGTTTCGAGTCATACGCCTGACAACATCGAACATTTTCTGGACGAGCCCATAAATGTTCCTAGCGATCTCTTACAGGGCGCCCATCCAGTGAGTGACATCTATCGGCGCCATTGGTCCATGATACGGCACTGTTTTCACCGTCATCGCCCTATTCAAGATATCTACAATTTCCGACTGACCGACCTCACCCGTCTACGTAGCTACGTAGAAGCCATCTTCAAAGATCAAACTACGGCCTTCAAATTGAATCTGGCGTTTGGTTATGTGCTGCAGCATAAAGAGACAGTCAAAGTCCGATACTTTTACCCGAGCAGTAACATCCAGGTATTTGACCAACCGTTTACCATCATTAACCGAGTGTCGCTAGAGACGATGCTGGAGAAACTGAACACCGTGGATCCCTTGGAATGGGCCCGGTTGCAACGCCCCAACACCAAGTGGACAGTGGACAGTGGACAGTGTGACCAATGTTACGTTCTTCGTGACCAAGCTGACCGACCAACCCATCGGGTGAATGTATTCACCCAGGCACTGATAGATACTCAGAATGCACAAGCAACTATCTGAGGATATGTTGCCTCAACGGTATCCTGGGCTGCCCGATGATTAGAATAAACGGTTCAAAGCGAACATGGCCGAAGATGGAACTTTCTGAAATGAAGACTTCTGATTGGACAAGAATACATCTAACGGACAGGAACGAATATGACAGATGCATATGGTGGCCTCTGATTGGACAAGTCTTCTTGAATTGTAACACCAAGTGGATAGTGGAGATAATGACCAATGTTGCGTTCTTCGTGGTTAAACTGACCACCACCTCCATCGGATGAAAGTATTCACCCACGCACTGATAGATACTCAGAATGCGCAAACAACTATCTGAGGATATGTTGCCTCAACAGTATCCTGGCCTGCCCGACGATGATTAGAATAAACGGTTCAGATGGCACTTTCTGAAATGGAGACTTCTGATTGGACAAGAATACATCTAACGGACAGCAACGAATATGAAACATGCAAATGGTGGCCTCTGATTGGATAAGAATCTTCTTGAATTGTAAATATACCCAACGCGGCTCCCCAAGCGTGGGTATGATGTAACATTGGGGAGAATAAACTATATGAAAAAAACTTCTTGTTGTTGTTGTTCTCTCATGTGTCATCCTTGTTGTTGCTGTTGTTGTTCTCTCTCTGGTCTATATCATGGCGTTATGTTAGAGTGTTAAGGTGTAACGACGGGCGTTGACGGGCATCACCGCATTTCGAAGAATTAGTGACAATTCCATGGAATATCAAAGCTTCTGAGCTATTTCACCAGGGCGTTGAAGCATTAAGAATGGTGTTGGTGGGCGTTGCTACAAGATGACACCTCACACGGTCCATTTGGACCGCGGATGGTCCATCTCTACACAAAATAACATCCTTCACTGCTAAAAAAGGCCCACTTTCGCTACAACTTGTACTAATGACGTCACCAATGACGTCACAGATGCTATAAATATCCCTGAAATCAGGGTCTGCTACAACATGATACCCCACACGACGCATTCGCAACGCGGATGGTCCATCTCTACACCAAATACCTTCCTGCACTGCCCCAAAAGGCTCACTTTCGCTTATACTCCTACTGATGACGTCATCGATGACGTCACAGATGCTTCGGACATGCCTCAATTCGGAATGTACACCCCGAGAGCTACAAAATGACACCTCACACGACGCATTCGGACTAAGGATGGTGCATCTCTACACCAAACTCACCCTCACGCACCCACAAAATGTCCACTTTTGCTACTACTCGTACCGATGGCGTCATCAATGACGTCACAGATGACGCGGACACCCCTCAAATCGGAATGTACACCCGGAGAACTACAAGATGACACCTTCCAGGACGCATTCGAACCGTGAATAGCCCATCTCGACCCCAAATACCTTCATGTACTGCCCGAAAATGTCCACTTTCGCTACTACTCGTACCGATGACGTCACCGATGATGTCACAGATGACGCGAACATCCCTCAAATCGGAATGTACACCCCGAGAACTACAAGATGACACCTTCGAGGACGCATTCGAACCGTGAATAGCCCATCTCGATCCCAAATACCTTCATGTACTGCCCGAAAATGGCCACTTTCGCTACTACTCGTACCAATGACGTCACCGATGACGTCACAGATGACGCGGACATCCCTCAAATCGGAATGTACACCCCGAGAACTACAAGATGACACCTTCCAGGACGCATTCGAACCGTGAATCGCCCATCTCGACCCCAAATACCTTCATGTACTGCCCGAAAATGGCCACTTTCGCTACTACTCGTACCGATGACGTCACCGATGACGTCACAGATGACGCGAACATCCCTCAAATCGGAGTGTACACCCGAGAACTACAAGATGACACCTTTCAGGACGCATTCGAACCGTGATTAGCCCATCTCGACCCCAAATAACTTCCTTCGCTGCCCCAAAATGGCCACTTTACTTACTACAACCAGCTGCGCATGCGCAGATTAACGCGACATGCATTCAAAAACACACCATTCTGACTCTACCCCACACAAGCTTCACTTTGACACCTCACACGACCCATTCGAACCGTGATTAGCTCATCTCTAACCCAAACACACCCCTACATCATGGGCGTCGCTAGGATTTTTCAAAGGGGGGTCGATTATCATAGCACTTTAGGCGAGGGTCCAGGGGCCGCCTAGGCCCCGGAAGCTCCGGGGTCCTAGATCGACGGAGATGCGTTCTAAGCGTTTTCCCGGAATTAAATCTGAACATAATGTATGCAGATTTAGGGTTATATTATACAGCTCTGAGACCTTAGATGGCCTGAGATGCATTCTGAGCGATTTCCAACAATTAAACTAATACGTCATTTGTCAAATATCAGTATTATATTTTATTCCCTTGTCATCTTGAAAACACAATAATAACGCTTTGGGCCTATATACCTCGTAGGCTAACCCAGTGGCGTCGGAACGTCATTGAAAGTTGGGGACCACTATCACAGCCCAACAGGCGGGGGTCCTGGGGCCGCCTAGGCCCCGGAAGCTCCGGGGTCCTAGCTAGCCGGAGATGCGTTCTGAACGTTTTTCCGGAAATAAAACTGATCATACTGCAAGCACATTTATGATTCTATTTTCACGAATTTTTTTTCGCAATTATAAGCATGCATCGATATTGAAAACATCGCACCTCATGCCTTCATCCATTTGACGTTCTAGTTATATTTAAAACATACAAAACGATGACTTATAGTTCTTGGGAGGGAAACCAATATGCCTACAGATACGATTCATTCACACAAAGATAAAACAAGGAAATCCTCACAGCCCAACAGGCGAGGGCCCACGAGCCGTTTAGGCTCCGGAAGCTCCGAAGTTCCAGATCTCCAGAGACGCGTTCTAAGAGTTTTCCCAGAAATAAATTCGAACGTAATGTATGCAGATTTATGGTTCTATTTTCACGTGTGCTTCGCATTTATAAGCATTCATCGATATTGAAAAAATCATACTTCATGCCTGAATCCATTTGACTATTTAGTTATATTTATCACATAAAAAGAACACATAAAAACCGATGACCTTTACATGATGGAACATTAGAACCAATATGATAGCGATTCATTTACACGAAGCTAAAATGAGCGATCGTCACAGCCTGACAGGCGAGGGTCCAGGGGCCGCCTAGGCCCCGGAAGCTCCAGGGTCTCCGGTTGCCGGAGATGCGTTTTACCCGTTTTCTCGGAAACAAATCTGAACACAATGTATATAGATTTATGGTTCTATTTTCACATTTGTTTCGCATAAACCCGCATCGATATTGAAGAATATGCCGGACTCCATTAGACTTCCTGGTATGACACAAACAAAACGGGCCTTTTACACACCACTACACGTCTTGGCACTCTATCTGTAATTTTTATGTTTTTTTTATTTTATGTTTTTATGCTTTTTTTATTTTGTTTCTGTTTTCTCTGTTTTTGTTTTTGTTTTTTTGTTTTTTCTGTTGCTTTTTCTTCTGTTTTTTTTTGGCGCGGCCAAGGGGGGGTCGTTCGCACCGGACGACCCCCCCCTAACGACGCCCCTGTACATAGCACCCAAAATGCCTGTTTTCTATACTACGGCCAGACTGCGCATGCGCAGACTATTGAACACGGACGAACCATTAGTGTAGTCAAGTGCTCCTCCACGAGAGCTTCAAAATAAGACCTCACTCGACCCCATTGGACCATGAGTGGCCCACCTAGACTCCAACATGTCCACCCCGTATGGGCCTATACACCCATAGCCATGCAGTATAGGCCTATGGGCCTACCCAGGCCTCGGTGACTTTTTTCAAAAATTTCACCGATTCGCTCCGCAACACTTCCTATCGTGTTCTAAATGACGAGACGAGTAAAACGAGACCCCACAACCCTACCGCAAATGTATAGAAGTGGGTTTCCCAGTAGGATAAACATTGAACCTATACCCCAGTATGGGTCTATATGGGGCTCGGTGACTTTTTTCAAAAATTTCACCGATTCGCACGGGGACACTTCCTATCATGTTCTAAATGACGAGACGAGTAAAACGAGACCCCACAACCCTACCGCAAATGTATAGAAGTACGTTTCCCAGGGGGACAAACATTGATCCTATACCCTCAGTATGGGACTATATGGGGTTCGGTGACTTTTTTCAAAAATTTCACCGATTCGCACGGGGACACTTCCTATCATGTTCTAAATGACGAGACGAGTAAAACGAGACCCCACAACCCTACCGCAAATGTATAGAAGTACGTTTCCCAGGGGACAAACATTGATCCTATACCCTCAGTATGGGACTATATGGGGTTCGGTGACTTTTTTCAAAAGTTTCACCGATTCGCACGGGGACACTTCCTATCATATTCTAAATGACGAGACGAGTAAAACGAGACCTCACAACCCTACCGCAAATGTATAGAAGTACGTTTCCCAGGATGGTCCTATACCTCCCATACCCCATATAGGCATTTTCCCGTAATTTAGGATAAAGTCCTTATTCCGTATTTTTTCAGGAAAATTTTTACATACACCCACCCTGGAACTAGGGGAAGATAACTCTGTTGATAGACAAGCCCCGTTAAGCCCGGCGACCTATATACCCCTCATACCCCATATAGGCATTTTCCCAGGTTTTTCGATAAAGTCCGTGTTCCGTATTTTTTTTTCAGGAAAAATTTTACATGCAGCCACCCAGCCATCAAATACCCCTTCACCTAGGCTTCACGTTGATACCTCACTCGACCCCATTCGACCATTAGGGGCTCCCCTAGATGCCAAAACGTCTATTTTCATACCCTTGGGCCACCGCGCATGCGCAGAATGACCCTAATTCAACCCCACACCCAGTCCATCAGATGCCCCTTCATGAATGCTTCACTTTGATACCTCACTCGATCCCATTGGACCATTAGGGGCTCCCCTAGCTCCAAAAAGGCTATTTTCATGCCCTTGGGCCACCGCGCATGCGCAGAAGGCCGATATGTCAACCCCACACCCAGTCCATCAGATGCCCCTTCACGAATGCTTCACTTTGATACCTCACTCGACCCCATTGGACCATTAGGGGCTCCCCTAGCTCCAAAACGTCTATTTCCATACCCTTGGGTCACCGCGCATGCGCAGAATGCCGATATTTCAACCCCACGCCCAGTCCATCAGATGCCCCTTCACGAATGCTTCACTTTGATACCTCATACGACTCCATTGGCCCATTAGGGACTCCCCTAGCTCCAAAACCGCTATTTCCATACCCTTGAGCCACCGCGCATGCGCAGAATGCCGATATTTCAACCCCACACCCAGCCCATCAGATGCCCCTTCACGAATGCTTCACATCGATACCTCACTCGACCCCATTGGTCCATTAGGGGCTTCCCTAGCTCCAAAACGTCTATTTCCATACCCTTGGGCCTCCGCGCATGCGCAGAATGCCGATAGTTCAACCCCGCGCCCAGCCCATCAGATGCCCCTTCACATATGCTTCACTTTTATACCTCACTCGACCCCATCGGTCAACTAGGGGCTCCCCTAGTTCCAAAAAGGCTATTTTCATACCCTTCGGCCACCGCGCATGCGCAGAATGACGATATTTCAACCCCACACCCAGCCCATCAAATGCCCCCTCCCCTAAGCTTCACTTTGATACCTCACTCGACCCCATCGGACCATTTTATCTAGGGACTACTTTTTCTCCGCGGAAGCTTTTTCCCGAGACCGAATCACCGCCAGACATGACTGCATCACCGCGGATGAATACATTCTTGCACTCACTCACACCGTATGGTGTGGTGGAGGTGGGTACAAAATGGTGGCCTGTGTGGTTGTGTGGTGGGAGGTGAGTATCCGCCATTTTGTACCCACCTCCACCACACATCACTCACGCATGCGCACCCCCCAATACCCCCCCAAAACAGGTCGCTGTGACGTAAAAACAGGTTCTCGCGCATGCGCAGTGGGGGGGGCTAAACCGCTGAAAGACTCTTTGTATACTACTCATATAGATGTGCACTGTAGGTTTGATGTGCCTAGGGTAAGTCGTTCTGAAAATCGTGATAACGAGAAGGCTGTGACGGACAGACGGACGGACGTACATGACGACGACAATACCCTTCGGCCAATTTTGGCCGACGGGTAAAAAAAACAGAATATCCCGAATGATGAAATGGCAGGGACCGGAATATGCGATGAGAAGAGGAAATTACGCGAGCAAACATACCTGTCCAGATTTTAGACAGTTACTTCCTCTGTTCGAGAGAAATTGTTGGCAATCAGCCCTTCCCGAATTTGACGTATTAATTTGACTGGATAGCAGTCCAGTTACTCCCTGGTCAGCACAGTCAAAACAATGGAGATGGCCATCAAAAGTGACGACAGTTTCACCAATAAATGGTGATGAGTTAAAGCCATCACCATATTCCATCATCACCATTATATGGTGCAGGCCATCATCATTTATTAACGCTGACTAGGCCCCATCGCACAAAATAGGGCAACTCTACAGTCATTGCTCGTCCCCATTTATTGGTGATGACCAGGCTCCATCACCAATAAATAACGACGAAATGACCTCGTCACCATTTGTCCTCAACAATAAATGGCGACCACAGGACCTCGTCACCGATAATTGGCGATGGATTATCACCGTTTTCCTGACTGCCCAATGCAGATATATGGGAAAATATTTTGACTTCGTGATAATGTGGTACATATTCAGTTATTCAGAGAAACGGTCAATAGGCATATTGTACTGAATATACAGTAATGAATATTTTGGGAACTTGAAGTTGGAAATATGCCACTTATCTCTGGTTACATATATATTTCTCTATACATTAGCCCCAAAAGGGGAAAAATGAAACCAACGTCCCAGAGACTGCCGCCTCGGACCGGGCAGTAGCTGGTGTAACGACCCACAGACTGCCGCCTAGAGGTGTTAATTTTTCACCGATAGTAGTATGTAAAAGACCGATTCCCGCGCATTTAGAGTGAGGGTGATGACGTCACTTCCGGTGACATCACTTCCGGGTCAAATGTCACTTCCAGGTCAAAGGTCAGTTCCGGTCACGTGACGGCCCAGCAGGACTGATCTGCCCCAAAAGAAGATCATACGCTTCAGTTATTCTAATGTTATAACCTAATAGGCAACCCATGCATGGACATTTGCGGTATGAGGTGTGGCCCCTTGTTTTCTTTGTCTCGCGACGTAGAATACGACGGAAGGGGTCTCGAGGCCATGGGTTGATTTTGCTGAAAATTCATTGTGCGCACGCGTGATGAATAGTCAGATCGGGGGTGAAGGTTTTGGGGTTGTGATGGGCCAGTATTGATCGGATTGGGTCGTGTGAGATATCAAAGTGAAGCACTCGCAAGGGACCATCCAACTGGACGGGTGGATCGTGGAAGTAAGGCTATGGTGCGCATGTGCAGACAGGGAAAATGGCATTGGAATGGACGTTTTGGGGTCGAGGTGGGTCGAGGTGGACCCATAGTGGTCTAAATGAGTGGTATGGGGTATCAGTTTGAAGCACTCGTAGGGGAGAGTCCGACTGGACTGGTGTGTAGTTAAAGTAGGGCTATGGGGTGAGCATGAGCACACAGGGAATGGTAAGAAAAGGGCCTTGAATTGGACGTTTGGGGTCAAGGTGACCCATAGTGGGCGTACTGGGGCGCGGAGGGTATCCATGTGAAGAGCTTTTCGAGGCCGATCAAGTCATGGGTGGACGCATATTTTCTCCGAATTAAAAATCCGGAAACACGGACCTTAGCCCTAAAATAACCCCTATCAACCAGGTCTAGAAGTGCTAATATCGGTTTCCAGCGGATCGTGGCCTGCTGAGAGGGGCAGGATTAGTAGTAGACTAATGTTCACGATACTCTAACAAAGACGACAGTCTCGCCGAAGACCGTAGGACGTTGGAACTACTTCGCTGACACGGAAGCTTCATGGGAGTGATTGGGTCATAGATGAAAATGAAAGCCTGAAGTGATTTGTAATCACTGTGGCCAGGTTGCGTGGGCGTGCCTTCTTTCACTTGATAATAAGCGCAGAGAGTAGTATATTAAAATTTGCTGATTTTCCTGATAAGTACATTATTATTTCAGCCATTCCAACCGAGAATACGACATCAAATGGATACATTTTGCGCTGAAAACAGTCAGCATCACTTTATCAAATTAACGACGCAAGACACGTCATTCTCCAATAAATTATTGACACCTTTGTTGGTTACTGAAGGGAAACACGTTAAATTGCCAGCATCCAAATAAAACACGTGTATCCATTGTAGGTCAATATCAGCAGGCAGGCAATAGTATTCACATGACTACGGTTAGTGGCAAGGGGGCAAAGAATCTACATAAATATTGAATTGTGTAGTTCATCAATGAAAACGATATATGAACGTAAAAGTCCATTTTTCCCACAATGGCCAACCCGTACAGGGCAGTTCTCCGCAATCTCTTCGAAATTATATTAGCAGATGTCCTTATATGGAAGTCGGATGCGGTCACTCGCGTTCTTGCGATCTCGTCCGTTCATTTCGATTGTAGTTTTCCACAATCTGTATCATGATCATATATAGAAATCGCATACGTCATCTTTCAATATGCATGACGGAATTAATTTGCTGGAATGAAGGGAACAACAGAATGCACGGAATTATATCTCTATTGCATATTAAGGGTTAATACCTCACACATCATTTTTTGCCTCGGATAGCGAAAAACTGTTCTCAAGTGTTTTGAGCGTAGACAAGCTGAATAAATTTGTACGATCTTTGTAGGCCTATATGATTCTGGAAATCACTGAACGAAATACTTGCCTTCATGTGCGAATCGCCATCCGGGATTCCTGCCTTCACCCGAGACTAGTCTATCGAACTTCCTGTCTGCATCTAGGAATAGTCTGTCTTCATCTAGGAATAATCTATCTTGCCTCCACCTGTCTCTAGTCTATCGTACTTCCTTCCTGCCTCCATCTGCGAATAGTCTATCGAACTTCCTGTCTCCACCTGTGTATAGTCTATCGTACTTCCTGTCTCCACCTGTGTATAGTCTATCGTACTAACTGCCTCCATCTGGGAATAGTCTATCGTACTTCCTGTCTCCATCTGTTAATAGTCTATCGTAGTTCCTGCCTTCTCCACCTGTGAATAATCTATAGTAGTTCCTGCCTCCATCTGGGAATAGTCTATCGTACTTCCTGCCTCCATCTGTTAATAGTCTATCGTAGTTCCTGCCTTCTCCACCTGTGAATAATCTATAGTAGTTCCTGCCTCCATCTGGGAATAGTCTATCGTACTTCCTGCCTCCATCTGAAAATAACTTATCATACTTCCAGACTCCATCTTGGAATAACCTATCGTACCTCCTGCCTCCATCTGGGAATAGTCTATTGTATTTCCTTCCTCTACCTGTGAATAGTCTATCCTTCTTCCTGTCTCCATCTGTGAATAGTCTATCGTACTTCCTGTCTCCACCTGTGAATAGTATATCGTACTTCCTGCCTCTATCTGAGAATAGTCTATCGATCGTACTTCCTGCCTCCGTCTGGGAATAGTCTAAAGTACGTTCTGTCTCCGCATGAGAGACACCTGTTGTAATTCTTTCCTCCGTAGGGCATTACCTGGATCGTGATTACAAACTCAGGGTAACGGAGCATGGCGCACATGGCTATATCACGACAGGTCACGTATACCAACTGCGGCATTCTGCCCAGGTTGAAAGTGGATCGAATCTCTGAAAAAAAAATACTTTTTCTGTGGAGCTAAATGTTTTTCGGGGTGATTAAATAATTCGAGTCGTTTCTCAGTCCACCTGGCGATAGGGCACGAAATATTTGGCGATCCTAGGTAGAGTTGCACAAAGTATCAGCTGTTTTCCAACTCACGACATATCTTCTGATTTGGTACAAACAGGATGTTTGCTAAACTTAGAAGAAATTTGAATTGTGAGTTTGTAGTCTAAGGTACTTGCCACCAACTGGGAATCACCTATTGTACTTTCTGCCTCTTTTGGGAATAGTGTGCTGAACTTTCTGTCTCCATCTAGAAGTCAGCTATCGTATCGTCTCCGCTGGGAATAGTCGGAAGTACTTTCTGTCTCTATCTGGGAATCGCCTATCGTGCTCCCTCCATCTGGGAAACCCCTATTGTGCACCCTCCATCTGGGAATCACCTATTTTGCTCCCTGCATCTGGGACTCACCTATTGTGCTCCCTCCATCTGGGAATCACGTAATGCGCTCCTCCATCTGGGAATCACCTATTGTGCTCCCTCCATCTGGAAATCACCTATTGTGCTCCCTCCCTCTGGGAATTACCTATTGTGCGCTCTCCATCTGGGAATCACGTAATGCGCTTCCGTCATCTGGGAATCACCTATTGTGCTCCCTCCATCTGGGAATCGCCTATTTTGCGTTCTCCATCTGGGAATCACGTATTGTACTCCCTGCCTCTTTTGAGAATAGTGTGCTGAACTTTCTGTCTCCATCTGGAAGTCACCTATCGTATCGTCTCCGCTGGGAATAGTCGGAAGTACTTTCTGTCTCTATCTGGGAATCACCTATTGTGCTCCTTCCATCTGGGAATCATCCGTTGTGCTCCCTCCATCTGGGAATCGCCTATTATGTTCCCTCCATCTGGAAATCACCTATTGTGCGCCCTCCATCTGGGAAACCCCTATTGTGCGCCCTCCATCTGGGAATCATCTATTTTGCTCCCTCCATCTGGAAATCACCTATTGTGCTCCCTCCATCTGGAAATCACCTATTGTGCTCCCTCCATCCGGGAATTACCTATTGTGCGCTCTCCATCTGGGAATCAAGTAATGTGCTCCCTCCATCTGGGAATCACCTATTGTGCCCCCTCCATCTAGGAATCACCTATTGTACGTTCTCCATCTGGGAATCACGTAATGTACTTCCTGCCTCTTTTGAGAATAGTGTGCTGAACTTTCTGTCTCCATCTGGAAGTCACCTATCGTATCGTCTCCGCTGAGAATAGTCGGAAGTACTTTCTGTCTCTAGCTGGGAATCAACTATTGTGCTCCTTCCATCTGGGAATCATCCGTTGTGCTCCCTCCATCTGGAAATCACCTATTGTGCTCCCTCGATCTGGGAATTACCTATTGTGCGCTCTCCATCTGGGAATCACGTAATGTGCTCCCTCCATCTGGGAATCACCTATTGTGCGTTCTCCATCTGGGAATCACGTAATGTGCTCTCTCCATCTGGGAATCACCTATTGTGCTTCCTCCATCTGAGAATCACCTATTGTGCTCCCGCCATCTGGGAATCGTCTTTGTTCTCCCTCCATCTAGGAATCACCTACTGTGCTCCCTCCATCTCGGAATCATCCATTGTGCTCCCTCCATCTGGGTATCACCTATTGTGCTCCCTTTATCTGGGAACCCCTATTGTGCGCCCACCACCTGGGAATCACCTATTGTGCTCCCTCCATCTGGGAATCACGTAATGTGCTCCCTGTCTCCATCAGGGAATCACATATTGGGAGATTCCATCACTAGTGAGTCATCCAACTCAAAACTGGGAATGCCAAGACCAAACTTTTAACTTACTCTATCAGGTTATAGTCCTCAGATACAAAAAGAAAATACCGAATACGTTCATTTCTTCATCAGATATTGGTAATGATGTTTTTTGATGTTTTCACCAAATTTATTGTATTATTTCTTGAGCATGTCTCTGAGGCAGTGCGAATTATATACTTATTTACCGGAATGATATTACACCATCACAGCATTCACAAAGGATACATTTACTGGCAAAATCTAAAACTTTCCTCCTTGGAAAATCGTTGAAGCGCAGAAATAAGGGTTATTCTTGGCGTATCTTTCCATTTTGTCGATTTGTCGCACACGTAACGTTGAATACACTTAATTAGATTGGACAAAATTATATACAGCTGATAATAATGAAATTTATTTCTATACATAAAATTCTCAGTCTCATTGATTGTATAACAATTTTCTTCAGGATTTTTTTTTTCTTACAGTATGGTCTCTATCCTCAGTTAAGTATGTGAAGGCACACGTAACTTTGTGTTACGTGTGCGACTGCTACGTGTGCGACAAGGAGTTTCTCCACCCTGCAACAGGGGAGGAAAAACTTGTAGTTCACCAGTTTTTGACTCTGCAACACTACAAGGAGGCACTGTTGGCAAGTATAGATGGAGCCACTGTAGAACCACCACATGGTAACTTTGTGTAATGTGGGCGACTGTTACGTGTACGACAAGGAGTTTCTCATCCTGCAACAGGGGTGGTGCCTTGTGTCGTAAGATAACGAATTGTACCCCGAAGAAGTAACTCAGATAGTGAATGGTTCCGTCTGGTTACCTATGGAAATGGTCAGGCAAACCAGACAAGGTTTTCTATTTCCCAGGAGACATTTTGTAAATCAGTCCAGCTCCAGAATTAGCTGTATCAAGGGGGCGGTTTAAGTGGGAAAGCATATAGGAAACAACTGGCAACTGCATGGTTAGCACAAAGTATAGTGTTATGCATATGTACATGCACCAATAGCATGATGAATTGCCGGTAGTATTTCACTCTTTGCTTATTGAAGAAATAACATTTTTTTAAATGTATACATGTAACACATGTATATGTTATGACATATTTCTAGTCAAATCAACTTGTCATCTGTGACATAATATTCAATTTCATGACAATTATGAAATTGAACTTTTAAATAAACTTCAGTTGTTTTGATTGCAAATTATTTCCTATTGTTCCTTTATTCTGTTCGAATTCATTTCGCTTGATGTCGCACACGTAACACGACTGTCGCACACGTAACACGACTGTCGCACACGTAACACAACTGTCGCACACGTAACACGAGTATCGCACACGTAACACGACTGTCGCACACGTAACACGACTGTCACACACGTAACACGAGTATCGCACACGTAACACGACTCACACACGTAACACGAGTATCGCACACGTAACACGACTGTCGCACACGTAACACGACTGTCGCACACGTAACACGAGTATCGCACACGTAACACGACTGTCGCACACGACTGTCGCACACGTAACACGACTGTCGCACACGTATCACGAGTGTCGTACACGTATCACGAATATCGCACACGTATCACGAGTATCGCACACGTATCACGAGTATCGCACACGTATCACGAGTATCGCACACGTAACACGACTGTCGCACACGTCACACGACTGTCGCACACGTAACACGACTGTCGCACATGTAACACGACTGTCGCACACGTAACACGACTGTCGCACACGTAACACGACTGTCGCACACGTAACACGACTGTCGCACACGTAACACGACTGTCGCACACGTAACACGACTGTCGCACACGTAACACGACTGTCGCACGTATCACAGTATCGCATACGTATTATCGCACACGTAACACGACTGTCGCACACGTAACACGACTGTCGCACACGTAACACGACTGTCGCACACGTAACACGAGTATCGCACACGTAACACGACTGTCGCACACGTAACACGACTGTCGCACACGTAACACGAGTATCGCACACGTAACACGACTGTCGCACACGTAACACGACTGTCGCACACGTAACACGACTGTCGCACACGTATCACGAGTATCGTACACGTATCACGCACAAGCTTCTGATATCCTGATCAGAATGGAAAGAGGTGTTGATTAGTGCATGTGTATAGAGTCAACCTAGTTCACACCAGTTATTCCTAACTTTATTATACCTTATAAAGAAATTCTCTTTCACCATTCAAACGATTTTTCATTTCGACACACTGAACTCCAAACATGCAACATCGTCTGCGTCGCACACGTAAGGTCGTTTTTTCTCATTTATAGGCACTGTCGCACACGTATCACGAGTATCGCACACATCGCACACGTATCACGAGTATCGCACACGTAACACGACTGTCGCACACGTAACACGACTGTCGCACACGTAACACGACTGTCGCACACGTAACACGAGTATCGCACACGTAACACGACTGTCGCACACGTAACACGACTGTCGCACACGTAACACGACTGTCGCACACGTAACACGAGTATCGCACACGTAACACGACTGTCGCACACGTAACACGACTGTCGCACACGTAACACGACTGTCGCACACGTAACACGACTGTCGCACACGTATCACGAGTATCGTACACGTATCACGCACAAGCTTCTGATCTCCTGATCAGAATGGAAAGAGGTGTTGATTAGTGCATGTGTATAGAGTCAACCTAGTTCACACCAGTTATTCCTAACTTTATTATACCTTATAAAGAAATTCTCTTTCACCATTCAAACGATTTTTCATTTCGACACACTGAACTCCAAACATGCAACATCGTCTGCGTCGCACACGTAACGTCGTTTTTTCTCATTTATAGGCAACAACTTATATGTATAACAAAAATAATCCGTAGAAAGAAAGTGTATCTTTTAAAATAAAACTCAAACAGAAATAACTAGACAAAAGTCTCTTGAAGTCGAACACGTAAAGGTGGAATCGCTTATTGTGCTCCCTGCCTCTATCTGGAAATCACATGTTGTATTTCCTGTGTTTGTCATCTGCAGGCCTTCAATTGCCTCCTATATTTTCTATATTTCCTATATTTTCCTATATTTTTGAGTCATTCCAATATTTTCCTATATTCTACTCAAAACCTCCTATATTTCCTATATTTTGACTTTTTCTCATGAAAACTTTCACCAATGCTCTAAAATGCGTCAAATTGGCATGAAGAAATACATTTCAGAAAAAAACTTTAAAAAAAATATTAAAGCATTTAAATCTTTCTTTCTTGAGCCAATCAGCAGGACGGGTCTTCTTAATCACCAGCACTATAACTGCATTAGGTGGAAACAAGTTGATTAAACACCAGAAACTAACAAGTTTGGAACATACAATGTAGTAGTGACCTGTCTTTCACTCCTTTATTTCCTACATTTTATTAAGAAAATTCCTATATTTCTCGTGTTTTTTGGCAAATTTCCTCCTATATTTTCACTGTGAGCCACTTGCAGGCCTGCATCTGTGAATAGTCTAAAGCACTTCCGTCGTCACTTGGGAATCACCTGTTGTATTTTGTGCCTCCATCAGTGAATAGTCTATAATATATCTCCTGTCTCCATTAGTGAATAATCTATAATATATCTCCTGTCTCCATTAGTGAATAGTCTATAATATATCTCCTGTCTCCATTAGTGAATAGTCTATAATATATCTCCTGTCTCCATTAGTGAATAGTCTATAATATATCTCCTGCCTCCATTAGTGAATAGTCTATAATATATCTCCTGTCTCCATTAGTGAATAGTCTATAATATATCTCCTGCCTCCATTAGTGAATAGTCTACAATATATCTCTTGTCTCCATTAGTGAATAGTCTATAATATATCTCCTGTTTCCATTAGTGAATAGTCTAAAATATATCTCCTGTCTCAATTAGTGAATAGTCTATAATATATCTCCTGTCTCCATTAGTGAAGAGTCTATAATATATCTCCTGCCTTCATATCGGAATCACCTATTGTACTCCCTGCTTCCATTTGAGAATCGCCTATTGTACTCCCTGCTTCCATCTGAGAATCGCCTATTGTACTCCCTGCTTCCATCTGGGAATCGCCTATTGTACTCCCTGCTTCCATCTGGGAATCGCCTATCGTACTTCCTGCTTCCATCTGGGAATAGTCTATTGTACTCCCTGCTTCCATCTGGGAATAGTCTATTGTACTCCCTGATTCCATCTGGGAATAGTTTAAAGTACTTCCTGCCTTCATCTGGGAATCTCCTATTGTATTCCCTGCTTCCATCTGGGAATCTCCTATTGTACTCCCTGCTTCCATCTGGGAATCTCCTATTGTATTCCCTGCTTCCATCTGGGAATAGTCTAAAGTATTTCCTGCCTCCATCTGGGAATCATCCATTGTACTCCCTGCTTCCATCTGGGAATCTTCTTTTATACTCCCTGCTTCCATCTGGGAATAGTCTAAACTGCTTCCTGTCTCAATTTGGGAATCGCCTATTGTACTTCCTGCTTCATCTTGGATTGACCTTACCTGCTTCTGTCATCCATGTGAGAATGATTTTATATCGTGCGTGTATTTCTGATTTAATTTGGGAATCGCCTGTCAAACGTCCTGTATCTCAAGGGAATCGTCTATCGTACTTCCGCTCTACATCTGGGAATAATAAAAACAAGTTCCTTGCCTTGTTTTGTTTCTGAACATCATGAGATCTCCTTTCTCGTTTGGGGCACTATTTATAACTTATCGACGAATGACTTGATTCTAAACCTCCGTAGTTATTAAGACGTGAAACAAACTTTTGCGGTGAAAAAAATTGTCACGTGAAAATTTCGAGAGAATAAAGCTCGGGAGACGTGTCGTTTACGCACACAGCTGGGTCAAAGTATTAAAACACGCCTTCTACTTTTGCTCAATATGATATACTATCTTACACTGATACCACAGTACAATTGTCAATGGGCGGCAAGCTGTATAGCCTACTCTAAGTTCTAAATCGGGTGAACTTGTTCTGTCATTGCGAAATGTGTACCGCTCAATGGAGCACCTAAGTCAACAACGTACATGTATGACGACATTAAACTTGGACATTGATCGCCTCCATTTTAACGCACGGGCTACTTAATCCATCGGTATCCATATCACGTGATAGGAAGATGATGACGCATTGGTACACATTAAAATGTTCGGAAGCCTTACGTTTCCTGTTGGTGTTCATAACTTGTACATTGATGTTCCCATTTTTAACACTTGTTCTCTGAATACACAAAATGTGTTATTTACTACGGGTATTCAAAGGGTGTTCTGGTGTTTAGTGGTTCTGTTCTGGTGTTTAGTGGTTCTGTTCTGGTGTTTAGTGGTTCTGTTCTGGTGTTTAGTGGTTCTGTTCTGATGTTTAGTGGTTCTGTTTCGCGTAATTCGTTCGAGTCTGAACCTGCACTATGTGGACTCCCCAAAAATCAAAGTTTGGAGTTTTTCCCATGTAAACGCGACATATCCTTTGATGTTTATAGGTTTACACTTTTCTGAACGCGGCATATCCTACTTTCGTTTTGAATACATTACAACGCATATAAGGGAAGTGGGAAGAGGTGCCAACATACCGACAGAGCCACGTGACTTCACACATGTTCGGGCCTAAACATGTTCAGCTTTTGAACCCATTTCTTAACAATTTCCTTAACGCATATGTGTTTGAAACCTAAACACTGTTTATGCATACATATGTGTTCAAAACGAATCTCCAATACCCGGTATACATGTACCTTCAGAGCACGTGTTTGTATTTTGAATATTACTCACAGTACAAATGTCAAATCTGTCGCTCCTATTACATCATAAGGGTTATTATTATAGATCACTTGAATTGAAATTATCAGTGCATTAGATTTCCAATAGGTCATAGTTATCATCGTAATTTACGGGACTGAACATGAAGACGCTGCACCTTTGACGTCACGTGACTTGTGTATTAAAAATAACGTCCACCGGTAATATAAAGTTTGGGCATTAGCAAAATTACAAAAGACGGTTTACTGAAACTGGAATTTAGGCTTCTCCCGCAGTCAAGGTAGGTATTGCTTACCGGTATCGGCAGACTACATTTAAACAGAAGTTTGGAATATACATTTTTTTTTATCAAGGTAACAATGGCTGCATTGATTTGAAAAAAACAAAACAAAACAAAATGCAAACTCTTTCTATACAACCAATCTAATTGAAAGTAAATCCTACCTGCTCCCCATTTTGGATATGTCGCTTGTGGGTACACAGAGACATATACGATTGGGGAGCATTGATAGGATATTAATTTTAATTAGATTGACTGTCAACATAATTATCGATAATCATTATTTATTTGACATTTTACATCTAATACTCAATATCTGATCTGTTTTTGTTGTGTTTTTTTTTATTATTTTATAATGAATCCGTCAAAAATCCACAATTTATACGAAACATTCAGAAACTGTTTTCAAGTCTGACTTGCGAACAGTCCAAATTAGATAGGGGGAGGTGGGGTAAGGAATAATGCCCCCTCCCCCACCAATTATTTTTCATAACCCTTGAGCTACGGGCTCAAACTTAACACAACTTGGGTCGAGCTCTAACAGAAAATCATGTAATGTAAAAAAAAACTGAGATGGCCACGTCGATGATGTCACAGTGACGACATTTTCAAAGAGGCATTTTCTCGATCGATTTTTCAGTCAGATTTTTCGAATTTTTTACTTGTGTAATTTCTCCGCAACAACTGCAGGATACATTAGTAAATATTAATTTGATGTGAAATCCTAGCGGAAAAGCACAAATTTCGAAGAAAAATGTCGAAAAGTTAACTTTTCTGGAACCCCAAGTGGCTGATCCTGTTGTACGTCACATACATGTACGCTCAGATATGTCATCTTGATAGCACAAGTTTTGGCATGCTGTTCAGTAACGCACATATCAAAGTCCTCAGGTAAAGAAGTGTGCATTCTCAAGTGATTTGAGTGTTAGATAGCACTTATCTACTATACAGGCGAACAGACAGAATCGCATGTACATGTACTATATTTACCGGATTCATTTTCACTAGCGGTTGGTCAAATCTAAACCAACCGCCACAAATTAAAAGTCTGCCGTTCGTAATAGAAAAATCTTTATTCGCACTAAAAGCTACCATATAATAAAAATTATTGTTTTACACAAGCTACCACCTTTCCAGACAGAAGAGTAAGTCCTCTCCAATAAGGATCACTATTGGTATTCCTTGAACAGTTCTGAGGCGAATTCGTGTGTAGAATTTATCTTAGTTTGGCTTTGATTGTGGTGGTTGCTTATGTGAGCGCCATGAAAATCTTGCATTATATTGGGCTTATCATCCATATGTCCTCTGCGAGTGCCGAGTCAATTACGCTCTCAAAATAATACCCTTGTGGAGTTTTATTTATGAAATGCGTCGATTTAACACTATCTGACCTGAAAGATTTGGGGTGTCTTGAATCGTAAGGCAGAGCTTATTTCGCTCCCCTCCCCTCCCCCCCCCCCATTCCACCCCCTTTTCCCTAATATGTTCGTCATCACTCAGATTAGCGGCATGAAACTTACCACATTAAATCTTTGGGACAATCATCACGTCATGGAGAACTCATCAGTAGTAGAGAAAGTCCAACTCAGGTTAGAATGAGTACGCGTGAGCGTGGTTAGACCTTAGGTGTATCGGGCGTATATGTGGGCCATACATGAACAAATATGGGGATTCTATGGAACTTCTAGTCATAGGGTGGCCTACCCATGGTGTGGCGTCATTTTGCACAGCTGGACTCGGAGAATAGTATAGAAAGCGCAGATACAGTCTCTTTCGTCATTTGGAAGAGGATATTGGGTTACCACTCACAGTCTCTGATAATTGCGGTCAAAATGCGAAACGTTAAAAGTCACGAAAGGCCTCCTACAACGCTCTGTTCCTATAAAAGACATCTGCAAAGGAGAAAATTGTACAATGGAATGGTGATGCCCATTTAAAATAGTCCAGGATACCAAAACGCGTGACTATGACATGGTTTTATCATGCAGGTAGGTTAATTCCACGGGAAGATAACCGGAAATGTACTGAAATAAAAGAGAAAAGACAACCATAATTTCCTACGAATTTATTTCTTATCCTTTTTTCTATTGCAGGATTCAGTATGTCCTATCCCGTTATGAGTCAGGTGAGTCACATGAAAATAGGCAAGCCCCAATCAAGAAGAAATGTTCTTGTTGTAAAAGTTCTATCATCGGTTCCGTCATCCTGAACCTTTGACCTTTAAAATTACATTGGGGCCACTCTGGATGTAGCCTTAAATCCATCCGGGTTGCCAAAATCCAAAACGGGTGCCAATTGGTTTGCAAGATAAAGGGAGTTGATTCCGTTCACTGCAATAATCTTTAGAGCTTCATAAGCATCTAACATCCCAAACGGTCGCCAAAATTGGATCTTCGCAACTTCCAGTTGAAGCAGGATTTAGCTTTTTGACAATTGTTGATTTTGGGGGGCTGCGGGAGTGTATGCCATACACTATCTAGAATTTAAGATGGCGCCAAATCCATGTAAATCAGGTCTCCCCCTGCTTCTATTTGATTCAACCAGTAAACCCCTTATTAGACACAACTGAATGTAGTAAACTTGAGCTGCCGATATCCTTTCTACGTGATCTGAGATTTTGTAGACCATGTTGGATTTCAATGAAGTTCTATTGAGCATTCTAGTGTAAAAAATAAACTCCTGGAACCCTGCAAACCCAATATTAGACAGGCTAAATTCTGCTCCAAATGGAAGCTGCGGAGATCCAATATATAAACTTGGAGACCGTTTTTTATTTTGGCAAACATTTCATATGCCAATGACGCTTAAAAGAACATTCTAAAGCACGGAATCAGTATTCTTGGTCCTGCAAAACCCATATTAGGTGCAAAAGATCATTTCTGCAACAAACATCGTCGCTATATAGCTGAAATATTGCTGAACGCGATGCTAAACCTTAATTCTGTCTCTCTCTTCTGCAACAAACAGAAGTTGCAAAGAACCAATTCCCGTGATTTTTCCATTATTTTTCAATTTGTGGCCGTCTTGGATTTGGCGGCCAGCTTGGATTTAAATCCAATTCAATGATGGCTCCAAGCTAATTTCAAAGGGCATAGGTTCAGAATGACGGAATCGCTGTGAAAACGTCTGGAATTGAATCCAATTCGCCTTTCAAGAGAACACAAGTGCACCCTTTCAAGAAAACACGAAGAATATACATTTACTTTTGAATCTGAAGTTGTTTTGGACTGCAACTTCATCGATACGTTTAGTTCTGTTGCTCAGAAAGTCAACACAGTCGTTTCCACATTGCATATGATATACAGAATTTAATAGCTTGGAACTCGAATCCATAGATGCATTGTTGATATATTCTTTCCCGACATAATCCAAAATGTCATTTTTATTGGGTATAGCCGAGTGTCGTGACCAGTCAGACAACAGTGGTTGTACGGCCCGTGAATGAAGTCAAGTTTATAGGACCTCGGAACTGGAGCACTGGGATCTGTGACTGTTTCAAGGATACCACCAGCTGTAAGTATACATATGAGAGCTTGGCGTTACTCACACAGATATTTCGACTGTTACTCCACTCAATATGTGAATAAAAATGTGGCATTTTTTTTTATAAAAACATGAAATTTGGCATCGAGGTACATCGTGATCTGGGGAGCATTTCTAGATATGGAACCACCGCGAACTTTTCCTATGTAGATCACAGCGGCCATTTTCAAAATGGCCACCAGAAGCCCATAATATCATCTAGAATTCTGCACTATTTTATCTATTTGGAAATATTTTTGTTGGTCATTTGTCAGAATATTGACAGAAAATCCCATATCAATGTTAGACAATTTCAAGATTTTCGCCATCTGACGCCGCAATCAGTCAATAGTTCATTAACCGCACAATATATATACATTATTCTTGTTGATACACTGTTATTTTAGGGGTATAGCACGACGAATATGTCTTAATAGTTATGTACTACCGGCCACCTTGGATTTCCAAATTGGCCATCTGAGCCTTAATTCAATTCATATCTGTATATCTATTCCAATGACCACTCGCAAAATTCGAGGTTAAGATGGCTCCACTATAGGCCTAAATTTGTGTATTCCTGGGAGGCATTATCGACCATCTCGGGTTTCGAATGAGCGACCACAGGAAAACATTTTTTAAATCGTAATAGCCAACCAAGTTATAAACTAGATTTGAAAATAAAACCTTCCATAAACACAAATCTCTCATCTTAGCCTACACCAGCTGCTTTTATCAGATTATGCTCATAACATCGTCATTTTCGATCCGCATAATTACTAAATTAGGAGCTCCATGCGTACTCTTTCAGAATCATCAATTTGAGGAACGTGCAAGTTCTCATCAGGGAAAGGCGTCTATACCTTCAGTAATATTACTGTATATGATAATATATCATATTGTGAATACATAATATACACTCTGCCCTCTCGATACTGCATATCACAATGCATCTGTACCGTCTTGAAGGTTCGGTTATGTACCTGTTCACATCATGTGAATATATCTTAGAATATGGGAAATAGAAACGCATGGTCAGATAGAACTGTATTACACAAAAGGCAAACTAAATTTGATCTCTTGATCTTTCTTCCTCTCAACTGTTTGCATCATGGCGTCAAGGCGTTATGCTAGGGCGTTATGGTGTTAAGATAACGCGTTAAGGCTTTAACACAGGCGTAGATGCGTTGATCCACCGCGACCCCAAATTGACCTCAAAAACTTGCATATGACCTCTGTGACGTCACTTTCGGATACGCTAAGGTAACTCTACCAGGTAGCCGGGTGGAACAAGGCCAATATCTTCTCCAAACGCGCTTGTTTGCACTTCCGAATTTCCGCTTTCGCTACTACTCGTATTGATGACATGGATATCCCTCACTTGGTGATCTACACCACGAGAGCTTCAATTTGACATCATACACGGCCTATTAGGGCCAAGAATGGTCCATCTATACCCCAAACACCTTCCTTCACGCCCCCAAAATGCCTGCTTTCTTTTCTACGGCCAGACTGCGCATGCGTAAAATGATGAAACCGGACTAGACACCAGTGCAATCGGAGACTACCCCAAGAGAACATCAAAATAAGTCCTCTTAAGGTCCATCTCGACCTCAAAACGTCCATTCCAATGCACTTCTTCTACTGCGCATGCGCTGATAGACGATATTTCCACCCCAGATCCATCCAGTTGGATGCTCCCCACGAGAGCTTCATACTGATACCTCCCACGACTCATTCAGACCACTATGAGTCCACCTTGACCCCAAAACGTCCCTTCCCATGCCCTTTTCCCACAATTACCACCCGCTTCTGGAGCGTGCAGCCCGGGTTCGACTCCCGCTGGGACAAGGGGGGTTGTATGGCTATGTACGGGGCTTATAACCTAGAGGCTATACCCGGGACCCTTGACTTCGATTACCCACCGCACATTGTCGGAGATGATCGGACATTGCCGGAGATTACCGGGCATTGCCGAAGGTTCCCGGACATTGCCGAAGAGTCCCGGACATTGCAGAAGATTGCCGGACATTCCCGGAGAATGAGGTGAAGCGACAACCCGCGTATTTGAAGTCTGGTTGACATGGGACTAATTCTGCCCGCGAGGGCTTTCCCCGGACATGACCGCACCACCGCCGGCATGACCGCAACACCGCGGAGGAATACATCCCCAGGGGTCACTATCTTTGCCGGAACTATACTGAACTTGACCCCCACGTGACCTCCACGTGACTTCCACGCGGTCTTTGAACGCCCCCAAAAGTAGCGGGTTAATACGCTTTATATACTACTGATATATCGCGAGAAATTCCTGGCGAATCGACATCCATCTTCCCCGGTATAAACGTTCCGTCGTTAACTAAAAGGAAACGTTTATCAAACTATATATTTCTGAAACGAGAATCTCTTCAGTATGAAGAACACTTAAACAGAATCAAAATCAGATAGATATCGACAGAGTTATCAATTATTACTTATGATTTCCGGCGAATTCACGACGAATTCCCGGGCAATAGGCCATGCCCTCAAATTAAACTCACCTAATACTGTCAAATGTTTGCGTCACTAGGTCATATATGTGGTATGTGATATGGGTGTTATTGACAGAGTATCCAACATTTTTTACAAGTGTACAAACCACAGAAACAAGAGAAAAACGAAGTCTTCCTGTCCATTGAAGTAAATGTTGGCCATCATCTACCAAAACGTTGCAAATCTCCCTATAAACGCACTGCATCGTGTGTTTTTTTATACTCGGGTCGAGCCGGATAATCCCGATTAAATCATAACCGCTCTAAATAAATTCGCTTAACCCTATCTGGCCTGGGCTTTTTGGGACCTGTCCAGGCCTGGGGGGGCGAAATGCCTCCCCTGAAATTTATCACATTATACCCTTGTGTCAAGCTCTACCAGAAAATGTAAAAAAAATCCAAGATGGCCACTTTGATGACGTCACAGTGACATCATTTTCAAAACGGCATTTTTTGGTCGATTTTTTGGTCAGATTTTCCGAATTTTTTATTTATGCAATTTCTCCGCAAAAACTGCACGATAAATTAGTAAATATTAATGTGATGTGAAATAAAATAATTTTTGCCCACTTTTCATCGCGAAAAAGCCAAAATTTTGAAGAAATATGACAAAAACATCACTTTTCTGGTACCCCACGTGGCCGCCATCTTGAATTTACCCATGATCCTCTGCTCGGGGGGTTATGCAAATAGGCTCAAAATGACCCCAATATGATAAACTATAAAGTCACGGAGCTTCAGCTCTCCATTTTTTGTCGTTCCGGAGGTGGCGCAGAAAGTTTGGTAGGAGGGGCCATAATGCTCCCCCTCCCCAGGCCAGGTAGGGTTGAGAAAGATCGATGTCATTTCCAAGAGGGTCTAATATTATGATAAGTTTGACATATTATGCGACCCGAATAGGCATCCACAAACTCTTGAGTGAAATAATTCTCCACAAACGTCAGAAAGTTGCTACCCAACACCACATACCATCGTAGGTCGCCAGGTTTCAACAGATTACATTCACATTCACATTCAAAAAACATCCACAATACCACGCCACTCTTAACAAGACTTCGGTTTGTACACAGCCTCACGTTGGGCTTCGTTTAAAGGACGATGGTAGTTGCAACCGCGATAAAATGTTGCGCGATATCACCGATAACCCGTGATTGCATTTTCAAAAATATGCTGGATGTACGAAGATTATGCAAATTAGCTTAAGATCTTCTTATATAGATTCATGAATTTCCTATCAGATTTGTTTCTTATTCTGGCTCCACACACTGTACCGTCTAAACCAGTGGATAATTGCCTATAGCTACATGCTCATATATAGGTAACTATCATCCGTCACACGCAGCCTTGTATTGGGCGCCAATTAAAGACTGACGCAACCACGGCACAAATTTGCCCACGAAAAACGCAAATCTCCTATGACCGACATTTAACGTAATGCGAATTAGCTCAAAATCGTATTATTTGTTATTTGAGTTCCAGAGACTTATCGACTGTGCTGAAGCAAAAACCTCATATCCACATACTAAAGATACGCGACCAAATTTTGTTTTACCCTTCGACGTGAATTGGTTCTTCTGTAATGGAAAATACGGCAAAATTTCATCTGGACAGAAAAATAACATGAGCACCTATTACATTCAGAAATAATTGTTTATGTATACACGTCGTCATACCCAAAGGCATTGCATCGTCGACCTCTCCTCTGCGCTGACTGAACTATGTAAAATCTGGGGTGCCAAAGTCGCTTCGATACTGCTAGACGGACTACAATCTCGGAAGAGGCTTGCAATACCAAATCTGCGGATTTAAAAATGCACAAGAAACAGTTCATTTGCGAAAGGGAGTGATATCATTCTATATTCGTCGAGTATAGATCGGTATGACCGAGCACCACCAGTAAATAAAACTTGTTATTCGTACACACGATCAAAGAAATGGGATAATCAGAGAATATGTGGAAACTAGTATAGTAGTATAGTCCCGTGAAAAAAGGTCATATTTTGCCGGGGGAGGTAACTCTTGGTGGCGGTAGGTGGCGTTGTGGTTATGGATTTTAAGTTCCCCCGGGTACAATTGAAGGGGGTACTTGGTCAAACTACCTCCGGCACAGAAGAGTTCCAAAGGGAGATAACACTTTTGTGATTTTTGGTCATAGTCATGGTTATCTCCCCTGATTCGAACATTGGCATATGGGGTATGGATGGTCCGATTGGGTCGAGTGAGGTATCAAGGTGAAGCTTAGGTGAAGGGGCATCTGACGGGTTGGATGTGGGGTTGAAATAGCGTCATGCTGCGCATGCGCGGTGGACCAAGGGTATGGAAATAGACGTTTTGGAGCTAGGGAAGCCACTCATGGTCCGATCGGGTCGAGTGAGGTATCAATGTAAAGCATTCGGGAAGGGGCATCTGATGGGCTAGTGGCTCGGGCGTTGTCACCACACTGCGCATGCGCGGTGGCCCAAGGGTATGGAAATACACGTTTTGGAGCTAGGGGAGCCACTAATGGTCCGATAGGGTCATATGAGGTATCAATGTGAAGCTTATGTGAGGGGGCATCTGATGGGCTGGGTATGGGGCTGAAATAGCGTCATTCTGCGCATGCGCGGTCGCCAGAGGGTATGGAAATAGACGTTTTGGCGTCTAGGGAAGCCGCTATTGGGCCGATGGGGTCAGGTGAGGTATCCATGTGAAGCACACATGAGAGGGCATCTGACTGGATCAGTGTTTGGGCGGTGTCACCATTCTGCGCATGCGCAAACAGGGAATTGTGGCAAAAGGCTAGGGAAATACACGTTTTGGGCTCTAGGGGAGCCCCTCGTGGTCCTATGGAGTCGTATGAGGTATCCATGTGAAGCACACATGAGGGGGCATCTGCCTGGGCTAGTGGCTCGAGCGTTTTCACCAGTCTGCGCATGCGCAGACAGGGAATTGTGGGAAAAGGGTATGGACATAGACGTTTTGGGGTTTAGGTGGGCCACTAGTCGTCCGATGGAGTAGTATGAGGTATCCATGTGAAGCCTATGTGAAGGAGCATCTGCCTGGATTAGTATCACGTGGAACTGATGTCATTCTGCGCATGCGCAGTAGACCAAGCGTATGGAAATACACGTTTTGGGGTCTAGGTGGGCCACCATTGGGCCAATGGAGTTGAGTGAGGTATCAATGTAAAGCCTATGTGAGGGAGCATCCGCCTGAACTAGTGTGTCGTCCGTGTTGAACATTCTGCGCATGCGCAGACAGAGAATTGTGGGAAAAGGGTATGGAAATAGACGTTTTGGGGTCGAGGTGGGTCACTATTGGTCCTATGGAGTCGTATGAGGTATCAATGTGAAGCACACGTGAGGGGGTATTTGACTGGACTAGTGGCCCGGGCGTTGTCACCATTCTGCGCATGCGCAGACAGGGAATTGTGAGCAACGCCCGCCAACGCCAAGCTCAACGCTTCAACGCCCTGGTGAATTAGCCCAAAAGCTCCGATTTTCATGGAATTGTCACTAATTCATTGGAAATGCAGTGACACCCGTCAGCGTTCGTCGGTACGCCCTAACATAACGCCTTGACGCCATGATGTAGATAGATGAGAACAACAACAAGAACAACAACAAGGATGAGAGAACAACTTTTTTCATATAGTTTATTTTCCCCTCCATCATAACTCTCTCTCTCTCTCTCTCTTTCTCTCTCTCTCTCTCTCTCAAAGCCTGTGGAGCTCAGAGGTCGGAAGTGACATTTGCATATGACCTCTGTCAGGTCACTTCCGCTTCCGTTCACGTGACCGGAACAACCTTTGACCCCGGCGCGCAAAGGTTTCCACCGCGGTGGAAACCTTTACACCGCACGTGCCGGGGTCAAAGGTCAGTTCCGGTCACGTGAACGGAAGCGGAAGTGACCTCACAGAGGTCATATGCAAATGTCACTTCCGACCTCTGAGCTCCACAGGCTTTGAGCTCCAAGAGCTCCGAGCCAAGAAACACACTCGCAAGCACACACATACACACACAGAGGCATACATACACACACACATACACACGCATATGCACGCACACGCACACACACAACCACCTACACACACAGACGCAAACACACATTTGCATACACACACACACGCTCGCATACACAGATGCATACACACACTTGCATACACGCACGCACGCACACATACGCACGCACTCCGAGTTCCAAGAGCTCCGGAGCTCCGAGCTCCAAGAGCTCCGGACCTTCGCGGATGCAGCACAGGTACACGCGCATGCCTGCCATGACGTCAATTCCGAGCGCCGCAAGCTTTGAGCTCCGAGAGCTCCGATCCAAGAGCGCTGCCACACGGGAGCTACCACGCCCGGTGGTGGCGTTGGTGGTGGCGTTGGTGGCGATGGTGGTGGCGTTGGTGGTGGTGTTGGTGGTATGTGCGTGTGTGTGTGTGTGTGTTTGTGTGTGTGGTGGTATTATTGGTGTGTGGTGGTGTCTGTACATATAGAGATTAATTCGTGTCCCTCATCATTCCATATATATATTGGACGCTGGGCTATAGGTTACAGGCATACAAGGTCCAGTTTTTGACACCAGATGACCACATTCCGACAAAATGGTCAGTTTTCGACACCGGACGTGCCGCCATCTTGAACCAGAAGGCAGACGCCGCCATCTTGGATATGTCCTATAATGCACCGAGTCAAAATACTCGCTTCTGATTGGCTGAGGGCGCGCCCCACACATGTGAGTGTGAGTGAGTGAGTGGTTGGTGAGTGAGTGAGTGAGTGAGTAAGTGAGAGTGAGAGTGAGTGAGTGAGTGAGTGAGGCGTCCCCAACGCCCGTCTTAACGCATGGACGCACTAACGACGGTGAGTGAGTGAGTGAGTGAGTGTGAGTGAGTGAGTGTGCGTGAGTGAGCGACCGAGCGAGTGTGAGTGAGTGAGTGAGTGAGTGAGTGAGTGAGTGAGTGAGTGAGTGAGTGAGTGAGGCGTCCCCAACGCCCGCCTTAACGCATGGACGCACTAACGACGGTGAGTGAGTGAGTGAGTGAGTGAGTGTGAGTGAGTGAGTGAGTGAGTGAGTGAGTAGGTGAGTGAGTGAGTGAGTGAGTGAGTGAGTGAGTGAGTGAGTGAGTGAGTGAGTGAGTGAGTGAGTGAGTGAGTGAGTGAGTGAGTGAGTGAGTGAGTGATTGATTGATTGATTGATTGATTGATTGATTGATTGATTGATTGATTGATTGATTGAGTGAGTGAGTGAGTGAGTGAGTGAGTGAGTGAGTGAGAAAAGACTTCTTGAATTGTAGACAAACCCAACGCGGCTCCCCCAGCGTGGGTATGTTATGATGGAGGGGAAAATAAACTATATGAAAAAACTTGTTGTTGTTGTTGTTCTCTCATCCTTGTTGTTGTTGTTGTTGTTCTCATCTATCTACATCATGGCGTCAAGGCGTTATGTTAGGGCGTACCGACGAACGTTGACGGGTGTCACTGCATTTCCAATGAATTAGTGACAATTCCATGAAAATCGGAGCTTTTGGGCTAATTCACCAGGGCGTTGAAGCGTTTAGCTTGGCGTTGGCAGGCGTTGCTCGCAATTACCTGTCTGCGCATGCGCAGAATGGTGACAACGCCCGGGCCACTAGTCCAGTCAAATGCCCCCTCACGTGTGCTTCACATTGATACCTCATACGACTCCATAGGACCAATAGTGACCCACCTCGACCCCAAAACGTCTATTTCCATACCCTTTTCCCACAATTCTCTGTCTGCGCATGCGCAGAATGTTCAACACGGACGACACACTAGTTCAGGCGGATGCTCCCTCACATAGGCTTTACATTGATACCTCACTCAACTCCATTGGCCCAATGGTGGCCCACCTAGACCCCAAAACGTGTATTTCCATACGCTTGGTCTACTGCGCATGCGCAGAATGACATCAGTTCCACGTGATACTAATCCAGCCAGATGCTCCTTCACATAGGCTTCACATGGATACCTCATACGACTCCATAGGACGACTAGTGACCCACCTAAACCCCAAAACGTCTATGTCCATACCCTTTTCCCACAATTCCCTGTCTGCGCATGCGCAGAATGGTGACAACGCTCGAGCCACTAGCCCAGGCAGATGCCCCCTCATGTGTGCTTCACATGGATACCTCATACGACTCCATCGGCCCATTAGGGGCTCCCCTATAGCCCAAAACGTGTATTTCCCTAGCCTTTTCCCACAATTCCCTGTTTGCGCATGCGCAGAATGGTGACACCGCCCGAACACTGATCCAGTCAGATGCCCCCTCATGTGTGCTTCACATTAATACCTCACTCGACCCCATCGGCCCAATAGCGGCTTCCCTAGACGCCAAAACGTCTATTTCCATACACTTTGGCGACCGCGCATGCGCAGAATGACGCTATTTCAACCCCATACCCAGCCCATCAGATGCCCCCTCACATAAGCTTCACATTGATACCTCATATGACCCTATCGGACCATTAGTGGCTCCCCTAGCTCCAAAACGTGTATTTCCATACCCTTGGGCCACCGTGCATGCGCAGTGTGGTGACAACGCCCGAGCCACTAGCCCATCAGATGCCCCTTCACGAATGCTTTACATTGATACCTCACTCGACCCGATCGGACCATGAGTGGCTTCCCTAGCTCCAAAACGTCTATTTCCATACCCTTGGTCCACCGCGCATGCGCAGCATGACGCTATTTCAACCCCACATCCAACCCGTCAGATGCCCCTTCACCTAAGCTTCACTTTGATACCTCACTCGACCCAATCGAACCATCCATACCTCATACAGGCATTTTCCCGTATAGATTTAATATGCCAATGTTCGAATCAGGGGAGAAAACCATGACTATGACCAAAAATCACAAAAGTGCATCAAGAGTTATCTCCCTTTGGAACTCTTCTGTGCCGGAGGTAGTTTGACCAAGTACCCCCTTCAATTGTACCCGGGGGAACTCAAAACTTGGCACCCAGCCAATGCTGATGCAATCCATAACCACAACGCCACCTACCGCCACCAAGATTTACCTCCCCCGGCAAAATATGACCTTTCCGGGGTTTTCTATACTACTAATATTTTTATGAAATAAATGTTACGATTTACAAAAAAATGTGGTCACATCGTTCCTCTCCACCTGATGTTTTAATTTTCCATGTAGGTTCGGCTTTGGGCAATAGCTAACAAGATTTCAAATGTACCCTTTTGATGAGAGGTCCCTTATAAAAAAAAACTGCACATCTCACTAACATACATGAGAATATATCACACGACAATGAAAGCAATCGCTGAATTGATCTCACTTCGATATTTTACTATATTACTTAACCCTATCTGGCCTGGGCTTTTTGGGACCTGTCCAGGCCTGGGGGGCCGAAATGGCCCCCCCCTAATTATTTTTCTTACCCATGGAGCTAGGGGGCTGAAACTTATTACACTTCCTATCACCAGACCAGAAACTCTACCAGAAAATGTAAAAAATGCTTTGATGACGTCACAGTGACGTCGATTTTTCAGTCAGATTTTCCGAATTTTTTATTTTTGCAATTTCTCTTTCTAAAAACTGCATGAAAATTAGCAAATATTAATGTGATATGAAATAAAATAGTTTTTGCCCGCTTTTACTGCGGAAAATTACATTTGTTGACAAAAACATCCTTTTCTGGTACACCATGGCCGCCATCTTGAGATTTTCCATGATCCTCTGCTCGGGGGTTATGAAAATAGGCTCAAATGACCTGAATAAGACAAACGATAAAGTCACGTTTCGGCTCCCCATTTTTACCGTTCGGAGATAGTGCAGAAACACTTTGGGCCAGGTAGGGTTAATGACAAAATTGCTGCTTTTGGCCACATATCCGGTTGAAGTTTTGTTAGTTATTGAGAACTAAACTGATTCCTCACCGTCTAATATTTCGTTGAAAGTTGTCATGCTATACCCTTCAGTCATGCTCTACCAGAAAATGGAAGAAAATCCAAGACGGTCATACTGATACGGGAGGTCATCGTCCCAGAATTCATTTTCCGGTCAAATCTTCCCTCCACCTCCACCATTCCCGGACAGCCAGGATTAACAACATTGGCAGTCAGTCTCCTCGTTACAAGATATTAATCTTAAAGCATCAAATTCATCTTTAAAATTGTCAATGTGCCGAAAAATGACGCAACAACATCCGCAAGTAACAACAGAAAGGTGTACATTTCATTACAACGCAATCTCAGTTGTTCGGTTAGATTGGTATAACAAGATTTGCTCACAAGTCATGCCTATTCACAAATATAAAACATGCCTGATTCGATTCTATAGTTTTAGTGAAAACGAGTAGAAACTGACATTTGATTTGCGTGAAAACTGTCCGTAAGCATAATATCGTTTACTACATCCACCAGGGCTTCCAGAATTGTTCTTGTATCGGTGTGTGGGACAATGGAACAGCCAACCCCGGCTACTGCGCAGAATCCAGTTGTGGTTGGTTATCTGTCTTTGTGGTTGTCCTAATGTTCACCTCCATTAGTGCTTGCGAGAGTTTGGTGCCGACCGTCGTCATGACGATACGGTGAGTAGACCCCCTCCTTGAACAATGTTAGAGAGACAGACCTCGAGCGCTTATCTCGATTACTCCATACGATGTCCAATAGGCCTCACAGTCATTTCAATTGTGTGTAACTCCGCAGCCTTTCCCACACTTTCTGTTTGTTCCACATCCGAAAATTTTAACAGAGCGAGAGTTGGGAAAACAGGGATATTTTGTGCAACTGTAGGTTCAATCGCCAAAATATCCAGCGGACTATCACCAGATTGATTAAAGAACGACATCAGATATTAAATTACCCCGAACACAATTTAGTACCAAGACCGAAAATGTGGTTCATCGGGATGTTGCGGGGTATATACAAGTACATGTGAGATTCGCACTGGTGTTTGCACTAATTCTCACTTCAAAATGTTGAGGACGAACTCGCATCCTGTAAATGTTGAGAGGACGAACTCCCACCCTGTAACTGTTGAGAGGACGAACTCACATCCTGTAAATGTTGACAGGACGGACCCACATCCTGTAAATTGTGGCAGGACGGACTCGCATTCTGTAAATATTAACAAGACAGACTCACATTCTGTAAATGTTGACAAGACTAGTACTGACCCACATCATGTAGATGTTGACAGGACGGACCCACTTCCTGCAAATGTTGATAAGACTGGTCTATATCCTGTGACTGGCTTATGTATTTCACACTACACAGCCAGAAAAAAGGTGATACTTATCACCCTAAAATGGTGATGACAGCATCAGACAAAAAAGGTGATGAGTTAGAGCCGTCACCCTTTTCCAACATCACCTTAAGAGGGTGATGGCTAGATATCACCTTAAAAGGGGCTATCACCCTAAAAGGGTGATCAGCAATGAGTGCAAATATTCAGGTTATCACCCTGAAAGGGTGATGATCATCAACCTGAAAACTTTCAAGTTTTCCTCATTTTAAGACAGGACCATTAGTCCCTACGGGTGTAAATCGCCCCGTAAAAAAAGCTACTTCAACTATCTAAATTCCAAGAATAATGCGCTTGGATACCGTTTGCTTTGGTCAGCATATTTCTGTAACTATTAGTATACCAACTGACAAAACTGATACCCAATAACATGTAAGAACAATGATATTGGAATACAAAATAATCAAAATTCTAAATATTTCAGAAAAGAAAACATGTCATTGTGTATCCACCTAACTTTCTCTCGAGTGATATCATCAAAGCTCACTTGCATATAAATCTGTACCAGATCCAAAAATCTTTGAAGTGCAAATCCGAGCAAACAGTAGGAATATTAGTAGTATAGAAAACCCCGGAAAGGTCATATTTTGCCGGGGGAGGTAACTCTTGGTGGCGGTAGGTGGCGTTGTGGTTATGGATTGCATCAGCCTTGGCTGGGTGCCAAGTTTTGAGTTCCCCCGGGTACAATTGAAGGGCATACTTGGTCAAACTACCTCCGGCACAGAAGAGTTCCAAAGGGAGATAACTCTTGATGCACTTTTGTGATTTTTGGTCATAGTCATGGTTTTCTCCCCTGATTCGAACATTTGCATATTAAACCTATACGGAAAAATGCCTGTATGGGGTATGGATGGTTCGATTGGGTCGAGTGAGGTATCAAAGTGAAGCTTATGTGAGGGGGCATCTGACGGGTTGGATGTGGGGTTGAAATAGCGTGATGCTGCGCATGCGCGGTGGACCAAGGGTATGGAAATAGAGGTTTTGGAGCTAGGGAAGCCACTCATGGTCCGATCGGGTCGAGTGAGGTATCAATGTAAAGCATTCGTGAAGGGGCATCTGATGGGCTAGTGGCTCGGGCGGTGTCACCATACTGCGCATGCGCGGTGGCCCAAGGGTATGGAAATACACGTGTTGGAGCTAGGGGAGCCACTAATGGTCCGATAGGGTCATATGAGGTATCAATGTGAAGCTTATGTGAGGCGGCATCTGATGGGTTGGGTATGGGGTTGAAATAGCGTCATTCTGCGCATGAGCGGTCGCCAAAGGGTATGGAAATAGACGTTTTGGCGTCTAGGGAAGCCACTATTGGGTCGATGGGATCGAGTGAGGTATTAATGTGAAGCACACATGAGGGGGCATCTGACTGGACCAGTGTTGGGGCGGTGTTACCATTCTGCGCATGCGCAAACAGGGAATTGTGGGAAAAGGCTAGAGAAATACACGTTTTGGGCTCTAGGGGAGCCCCTAATGGGCCGATGGAGTCGTGTGAGGTATCCCTGTGAAGCACACATGAGGGGGCATCTGCCTGGGCTAGTGGCTCGAGCGTTCTACGCATGCGCAGACAGGGAATTGTGGGAAAAGGGTATGGACATAGACGTTTTGGGGTTTAGGTGGGCCACTAGTCGTCCGATGGAGTCGTATCAGGTATCCCTGTGAAGCCTATGTGCAGGAGCATCTGCCTGGATTAGAATCACGTGGAACTGATGTCATTCTGCGCATGGAAATACACGTTTTGGGGGTCTAGGTGGGCCACCATTGGGCCAATGGAGTTGAGTGAGGTATCAATGTAAAGCCTATATGAGGGAGCATCCGCCTGGACTAGTGTGTCGTCCGTGTTGAACATTCTGTGCATGCGCAGACAGAGAATTGTGGGAAAAGGGTATGGAAATAGACGTTTTGGGGTCGAGGTGGATCACTATTGGTCCTATGGAGTCGTATGAGGTATCAATGTGAAGCACACGTGAGGGGGCATTTGACTGGACTAGTGGTCCGGGCGTTGTCACCATTCTGCGCATGCGCAGACAGGGAATTGTGAGCAACGCCCGCCAACGCTTCAACACCCTGGTGAATTAGCCCAAAAACTCCGATTTTCATGGATTTGTCACTAATTCATTGGAAATGCAGTGACACCCGTCAGCGTTCGTCGGTACGCCCTAACATAACGTCTTGACGCCATGATGTAGATAGATGAGAACAACAACAACAACAACAAGGATGAGAGAACAACAACAACAACAAGTTTTTTCATATAGTTTATTTTCCCCTCCATCATAACATACCCACGCTGGGGGAGCCGCGTTGGGTTTGTCTACAATTCAAGAAGTCTTTTCTCACTCACTCACTCACTCACTCACTCACTCACTCACTCACGCACGCACGCACGCTCACTCACTCACTCACTCACTCACTCACTCACTCACTCACTCACTCACTCACTCACCGTCGTTAGTGAGTCCATGCGTTAAGGCGGGCGTTGGGGACGCCTCACTCACTCACTCACTCACTCACTCACTCACTCACTCACTCACTCTCTCTTACTCTCTCACTCACTCACTCGCTCACTCGCTCACTCACTCACTCACTCACTCACTCGCTCACTCACGCACGCACACTCACTCACTCACACTCACTCACTCACTCACTCACTGACTCACCGTCGTTAGTGCGTCCATGCGTTAAGACGGGCGTTGGGGACGCCTCACTCACTCACTCACTCACTCACTCTCACTTGCTCACTCACTCACTCACTCACCACTCACTCACACTCACATGTGTGGGGCGCGCCCTCAGCCAATCAGAAGCGAGTATTTTGACTCGGTGCATTATAGGACATATCCAAGATGGCGGCGTCTGCCTTCTGGTTCAAGATGGCGGCACGTCCGGTGTCGAAAACTGACCATTTTGTCGGAATGTGGTCATCTGGTGTCAAAAACTGGACCTTGTATGCCTGTAACCTATAGCCCAGCGTCCAATATATATATGGAATGATGAGGGACACGAATTAATCTCTATATGTACAGACACCACCACACACCAATAATACCACCACACACACAAACACACACACACACACACGCACATACCACCAACACCACCACCAACGCCACCACCATCGCCACCAACGCCACCACCAACGCCACCACCGGGCGTGGTAGCTCCCGTGTGGCAGCGCTCTTGGATCGGAGCTCTCGGAGCTCAAAGCTTGCGGCGCTCGGAATTGACGTCATGGCAGGCATGCGCGTGTACCTGTGCTGCATCCGCGAAGGTCCGGAGCTCTTGGAGCTCGGAGCTCCGGAGCTCTTGGAACTCGGAGTGCGTGCGTATGTGTGCGTGTGTGCGTGTATGCAAGTGTGTGTATGCATCTGTGTATGCGAGCGTGTGTGTGTGTATGCAAATGTGTGTTTGCGTCTGTGTGTGTAGGTGGTTGTGTGTGTGCGTGTGCGTGCATATGCGTGTGTATGTGTGTGTGTATGTATGCCTCTGTGTGTGTATGTGTGTGCTTGCGAGTGTGTTTCTTGGCTCGGAGCTCTTGGAACTCAAAGCCTGTGGAGCTCAGAGGTCGGAAGTGACATTTGCATATGACCTCTGTGAGGTCACTTCCGCTTCCGTTCACGTGACCGGAACTGACCTTTGACCCCGGCGCGCAAAGGTTTCCACCGCGGTGGAAACCTTTACACCGCGCGTGCCGGGGTCAAAGGTCAGTTCCGGTCACGTGAACGGAAGCGGAAGTGACCTCACAGAGGTCATATGCAAATGTCACTTCCGACCTCTGAGCTCCACAGGCTTTGGGATCCAAGAGCTCCGAGCCAAGAAACACACTCGCAAGCACACGCAGACGCCGCCATCTTGGATATGTCCTATAATGCACCGAGTCAAAATACTCGCTTCTGATTGGCTGAGGGCGCGCCCCACACATGTGAGTGTGAGTGAGTGGTGAGTGAGTGAGTGAGCAAGTGAGAGTGAGAGTGAGTGAGTGAGGCGTCCCCAACGCCCATCTTAACGCATGGACGCACTAACGACGGTGAGTCAGTGAGTGAGTGAGTGAGTGAGTGAGTGAGTGAGTGAGTGAGTGAGTGTGAGTGAGTGAGTGAGTGTGCGTCAGTGAGCGAGCGAGCGAGTGAGTGAGTGAGTGAGTGAGTGAGTGAGTAAGAGAGAGTGAGTGAGTGAGTGAGTGAGTGAGTGAGTGAGTGAGTGAGTGAGTGAGTGAGTGAGTGAGTGAGTGAGTGAGGCGTCCCCAACGCCCGCCTTAACGCATGGACGCACCAACGACGGTGAGTGAGTGAGTGAGTGAGTGAGTGTGAGTGAGTGAGTGAGTGGGTGAGTGAGAGTGAGTGAGTGAGTGAGTGAGTGAGTGAGTGAGTGAGTGAGTGAGTGAGTGAGTGAGTGAGTGAGTGAGTGAGTGAGTGAGCGTGAGTGAGCGAGTGAGTGAGTGAGTGAGTGAGTGAGTGAGTGAGTGAGTGAGAAATAACTTCTTGAATTGTAGACAAACCCAACGCGGCTCCCCCAGCGTGGGTATGTTATGATGGAGGGGAAAATAAACTATATGAAAAAACTTGTTGTTGTTGTTCTCTCATCCTTGTTGTTGTTGTTGTTGTTCTCATCTATCTACATCATGGCGTCAAGACGTTATGTTAGGGCGTACCGACGAACGCTGACGGGTGTCACTGCATTTCCAATGAATTAGTGACAATTCCATGAAAATCGGAGCTTTTGGGCTAATTCACCAGGGCGTTGAAGCGTTGAGCTTGGCGTTGGCGGGCGTTGCTCACAATTCCCTGTCTGCGCATGCGCAGAATGGTGACAACGCCCGGGCCACTAGTCCAGTCAAATGCCCCCTCACGTGTGCTTCACATTGATACCTCATACGACTCCATAGGACCAATAGTGGCCCACCTCGACCCCAAAATCTATTTCCATACCCTTTTCCCACAATTCTCTGTCTGCGCATGCGCAGAATGTTCAACACGGACGACACACTAGTCCATGCGGATGCTCCCTCACATAGGCTTTACATTGATACCTCACTCAACTCCATTGGCCCAATGGTGGCCCACCTAGACCCCAAAACGTGTATTTCCATACGCTTGGTCTACTGCGCATGCGCAGAATGACATCAGTTCCACGTGATACTAATCCAGGCAGATGCTCCTTCACATAGGCTTCACATGGATACCTCATACGACTCCATCGGACGACTAGTGGCCCACCTAAACCCCAAAACGTCTATGTCCATACCCTTTTCCCACAATTCCCTGTCTGCGCATGCGCAGAATGGTGGAAACGCTCGAGGCACTAGCCCAGGCAGATGCCCCCTCATGTGTGCTTCACATCGATACCTCATACGACTCCATCGGCCCATTAGGGGCTCCCCTAGAGCCCAAAACGTGTATTTCCTTAGCCTTTTCCCACAATTCCCTGTTTGCGCATGCGCAGAATGGTGACACCGCCCGAACACTGGTCCAGTCAGATGCCCCCTCATGTGTGCTTTACATTAATACCTCACTCGACCCCATCGGCCCAATAGTGGCTTCCCTAGACGTCAAAACGTCTATTTCCATACCCTTTGGCGACCGCGCATGCGTAGAATGACGCTATTTCAACCCCATACCCAGCCCATCTGATGCCCCCTCACATAAGCTTCACATTGATACCTCATATGACCCTATCGGACCATTAGTGGCTCCCCTAGCTCCAAAACGTGTATTTCCATACCCTTGGGCCACCGCGCATGCGCAGTGTGGTGACAACGCCCGAGCCACTAGCCCATCAGATGCCCCTTCACGAATGCTTTACATTGATACCTCACTCGACCCGATCGGACCATGAGTGGCTTCCCTAGCTCCAAAACGTCTATTTCCATACCCTTGGTCCACCGCGCATGCGCAGCATGACGCTATTTCAACCCCACATCCAACCCGTCAGATGCCCCCTCACATAATCTTCACTTTGATATCTCACTCGATCCAATCGAACCATCCGTACCCCATACAGGCATTTTCCCGTATAGATTTAATATGCAAATGTTCGAATCAGGGGAGAAAACCATGACTATGACCAAAAATCACAAAAGTGCATCAAGAGTTATCTCCCTTTGGAACTCTTCTGTGCCGGAGGTAGTTTGACCAAGTACCCCCTTCAATTGTACTCGGGGAAACTCAAAACTTGGCACCCAGCCAAGGCTGATGCAATCCATAATCACAACGCCACCTACCGCCACCAAGAGTTACCTCCCCCGGCAAAATATGACCTTTCCGGGGTTTTCTATACTACTAATATTTTTATGAAATAAATGTTACGATTTACAAAAAAATGTGGTCACATCGTTCCTCTCCACCTGATGTTTTAATTTTCCATGTAGGTTCGGCTTTGGGCAATAGCTAACAAGATTTCAAATGTACCCTTTTGATGAGAGGTCCCTTATAAAAAAAAACTGCACATCTCACTAACATACATGAGAATATATCACACGACAATGAAAGCAATCGCTGAATTGATCTCACTTCGATATTTTACTATATTACTTAACCCTATCTGGCCTGGGCTTTTTGGGACCTGTCCAGGCCTGGGGGGCCGAAATGGCCCCCCCCTAATTATTTTTCTTACCCATGGAGCTAGGGGGCTGAAACTTATTACACTATATCCTTGGGTCAAGCTCTACCAGAAAATGTAAAAAAATCCAAGATGGCCTCTTTCATGACGTCACAGTGACGTCGATTTTTCGGTCAGATTTTCCGAATTTTTTATTTTTGCAATTTCTCTACAAAAACTGCATGAAAAATTAGCAAATATTAATGTGATATGAAATAAAATAGTTTTTGCCCACTTTTCACTGCGGAAAAGTAGAAATTTTGAAGAAATATGACAAAAACATCACTTTTCTGGTACACCACATGGCCGCCATCTTGAATTTACCCATGATCCTCTGCTCGGGGGGTTATGAAAATAGGCTCAAAATGACCCCAATAAGACAAACGATAAAGTCACGGAGTTTCAGCTCCCCATTTTTTACCGTTCCGGAGATAGTGCAGAAATGCCCCCCCCCCCCCCAGGCCAGGTAGGGTTAATGACAAAATTGCTGCTTTTGGCCACATATCCGGTTGAAGTTTTGTTAGTTATTGAGAACTAAACTGATTCCTCACCGTCTAATATTTCGTTGAAAGTTGTCATGCTATACCCTTCAGTCATGCTCTACCAGAAAATGGAAGAAAATCCAAGACGGTCATACTGATACGGGAGGTCATCGTCCCAGAATTCATTTTCCGGTCAAATCTTCCCTCCACCTCCACCATTCCCGGACAGCCAGGATTAACAACATTGGCAGTCAGTCTCCTCGTTACAAGATATTAATCTTAAAGCATCAAATTCATCTTTAAAATTGTCAATGTGCCGAAAAATGACGCAACAACATCCGCAAGTAACAACAGAAAGGTGTACATTTCATTACAACGCAATCTCAGTTGTTCGGTTAGATTGGTATAACAAGATTTGCTCACAAGTCATGCCTATTCACAAATATAAAACATGCCTGATTCGATTCTATAGTTTTAGTGAAAACGAGTAGAAACTGACATTTGATTTGCGTGAAAACTGTCCGTAAGCATAATATCGTTTACTACATCCACCAGGGCTTCCAGAATTGTTCTTGTATCGGTGTGTGGGACAATGGAACAGCCAACCCCGGCTACTGCGCAGAATCCAGTTGTGGTTGGTTATCTGTCTTTGTGGTTGTCCTAATGTTCACCTCCATTAGTGCTTGCGAGAGTTTGGTGCCGACCGTCGTCATGACGATACGGTGAGTAGACCCCCTCCTTGAACAATGTTAGAGAGACAGACCTCGAGCGCTTATCTCGATTACTCCATACGATGTCCAATAGGCCTCACAGTCATTTCAATTGTGTGTAACTCCGCAGCCTTTCCCACACTTTCTGTTTGTTCCACATCCGAAAATTTTAACAGAGCGAGAGTTGGGAAAACAGGGATATTTTGTGCAACTGTAGGTTCAATCGCCAAAATATCCAGCGGACTATCACCAGATTGATTAAAGAACGACATCAGATATTAAATTACCCCGAACACAATTTAGTACCAAGACCGAAAATGTGGTTCATCGGGATGTTGCGGGGTATATACAAGTACATGTGAGATTCGCACTGGTGTTTGCACTAATTCTCACTTCAAAATGTTGAGGACGAACTCACATCTTGTAAATGTTGAGAGGACGAACTCCCACCCTATAGCTGTTGAGAGGACGAACTTACATCCTGTAAATGTTGACAGGACGGACCCACATCCGGTAAATTTTGGCAGGACGGACTCGCATTCTGTAACTGTTAACAAGACAGACTCACATTCTGTAAATGTTGACAAGACTGACCCATATCATGTAGATGTTGACAGGACGGACCCACTTCGTATCTGGTCTGTATCCTGTAACTGGCTTATAAATGTATTTCACACTACACAGTCAGAAAAAGGTGATACTACACCCTAACATGGTGATGACAGCATCAGACAAAAAAGGTGGTAAGTTAGAGCCATCACCCTTTTCCAACATCACCTTAAGAGGATGATGGCTAGATATCACCATAAAAGAGTGATAGCCATCGCCCAAAAGGGTGATCAGCAATGAGCGCAAATATTCAGGTTATCACCCTGAAAGGGTGATGATCATCAACCTGAAAGGGTGACGACCTGGCATGGGCCTTCACCCTAAGGGCGACGACATTGGCCATCACCCTTTTTCATCAATTTTAAAGGGTGATGAACAGGCATAATCACAATAAAAAGGTGATGGGCCATCACCCATTTTCTGGCTGTGTAGTTAAATATTTTTGGGGCTCTGATCTCGCTTTTATCTCAACACATTTCTTAATTCCTTTTTTCACTAGAAGTTTATACACTAAGCCTTATCACGTTCCACTCTGTTCAGACACTCCTTGTACGAACAACTGATGAGCCATAAACTTGCTGTTCATTCTGTTCAGAATATTCAGCCTAACAACATGTGAATAGCCATACAAATGTTCGTTTTGTTATGAACAGTTCAACCAACTGGAAGAAGCGATATTTTCCCGCTGTTTACACTTGGCAATACTATACAGGATTAAAAGTGTATCATTATCGTATACTGTACAGAATAAGATCTTATGAGGGAACATGCGAGAATTCACATGAAAAACCATGCAAGAATCCAGTGTGTAGGTATAGCTGTACCAGGAAAGACCATATGTTACAGAAAAGTTAGGTTCATTTTTATATTTGACCAAAATAAACAAACTGCAGATAGATAAGCTTTAATTTATCTTTTTACTTCAATTTATTTTGCAATTTTGCAGAGATTTACATTAGAATGTGTATTATAGATCAGCAGTATTTTATAAATTTGTACAAATAGATCAGCAGTATTTTATAAATTTGTACAAATGTCTTGGTCTGTTGCTGTGACACTGCAAATCGTTCTTTATAATAGCAAGTTCACCAGAGGCCGATTCTTGGATTGGTCACATACGTGTGCTTGCACGGTTCATCCCTCACCTGTGTATAATCTGAAAAAGAGAGAGACATAAGAGTGTTTATACATATAATTGTAGCACCAATCCTCCCTTATAAAAATGGGAGCAGCAAGTGTGTATCCTACATTTCACCATCACAATATCATGTGTTGTATGAATCATATGAAAGGTAATACATGAAATGTAGTTGATCGACAGACTTTACACACTTGGCTAGTATGAGCTCGTATGGCATGGTAGGTCCAGAAACCCAGTTTATGGTGTATATCAATAGTCAACAACGCAGGTTTAGCATATCCAAGTCCATTCAAATTACTATTCATCAGAAAAACTATATGTTCAGTCCTCAAACTATTACTTTTGTACTGTTATACTTTGAAGACAAATATGTTTGAGCCATGCATACATAATTCAGATATACATGGGCAAAAAACGGGTTAGGTTGAATAGGGTGAGTGAGTGAGTGAATAGGGTTTAACGTCAACATTCTTCAGCTATATTTCGACGGGGAAGGGAAGGGAGGGGAGGGGGAGAGGCAGGGGTACCTACTTGTAACAGAGCAGATCTAATGCTGCCATTTTATAGTGCTGTCCCACTGAAATATCATGCCGTAGGCAGACATGACACCCCACTCAGTCACATTATACTGACACCGAGCGAACCAGTCCTTGTTCTATCCTCTTAATGCTGAGCGTAAGCGAGGGAGCAACAAGTTCCAGTATGACCCGGTCTGGGATCGAACCCAGTACCTAGGTTGAATATCTCATTATGGGGTACTATACGGTACCTAAGTTGATGTAGATTAATTCATTTGAGATATAGCGCTATATCTCAATTGAGGTATAGTGCCATATAAATTTTAGTTTTCACGTATTTATGCATCGATTCACATAACTGTTCAAACCCTGGAGGGCATGAATCAGTTGATCACATATCTGGCCTTACTCTTCAGGTCATTTTCAGCAAATTATTTTAATTTCGTCGTCTAATTTTTTAACATTGAAAAATGTGTTGAATACGTTTCACATATAAATTCAGACTGTATATCGTGGCATTCTTCTATCTACTGGTCTCGTGCAAATTACAAGGATACAACTGTAGTAAGTAGCTCATTAAATGAATATTTATGGCAAAAAATGGCACACACTGCTAGCATGCGCACGTCTAGAAGCAGTCCTTTGCCATTATTTCTGACACTGCCATGCTAGCAGAATGTGTGATGTGTCAATTCAATGTGTAATTCAATTTGTAAACTAGTCAATACATCTATATCTGGTACTGATATTTATTTGCATGTATGAACACACGTAACTACTGTGGCGAAATCAGTTCCAACTGTAAATTTATTCCATATTTTTTTTAATGTATTATTTTACCTGCTGGAGCCTCGTTTTCACCTGCATTGTATCATATTTGGAACGCCAGTCAGAATTACCAAGCCATACAAATCGTAAGTTTATAAACATTCTTTGAAGTTTTATTATAAAATATTCTTTCATATATGTTCAGAACATGATAAGGGACTTGTCTTTCAAATTTCCAGTCTGTATCTCGTATATTCACGGAGAAATTAATTGTTTTCGGCAGGTGTCAAGAGTGCCCCAATTCGCCTCGCTACGCCATGTTATTCTATACAGATAGTTTCTGTCAAATACTTCGATGAACATTTTCAAGCTTTTCACATGGTAAAATCAGGTAACTTCAGGTGTCCCGGTTCATTATTGTCCCAATCTGCATTCCTAAAAGATTGTCAGATTCCCCATTTCTGTGGATTTTGCCCGTAAACATTCCTGCAAAATCCATAATTACGGCCATATTTGCTGTCTTCGCCTGCCGTAATGGTGAGATTTGCTACCTCCTTTTCTGGTTCAAACTGAATTTTGAGCGATGTTAGGGCAATCAACTGGAATTTTTGACGTCAGTCTTATTCCTGATATAAATTGTTTCCCCTGGTTTAGAGATTGCTTGAAGCGTTTGTTGATTCAAATCATATATATGGTAGGATTTTTGCCATCTTTTCTGGGTTTTCTATAGCCATTTTTGCCGCTATGGTTAATGTGGGCGGAGTTTCATGAGTGTAGTGAGAGTTTCTTCATAATTTTGTCCTGTCCAATCGGATTGATTTTGTGTCACTCATGAATATTCATAAGTTAGCCCTATAAATAGGAGCAGCTCAGTTGATCTCGGAGACATCATCCGAACAACATCTCCCTAATTGAAATAAGTCCCAAATTGAGGAATATACATGGAAGTACGTGTTATGGGATAAGTTCCATTCCAAGTTGAATCATTGATGCAGAAGTTATTATTCTTTCGAATTGTTACTAAGAACAGTATGGGAATATAAGTGTGACATGTCGTCCCAATTTGACACGTCGTCCCAGTTTGACACATCTCGCCAGTTTGACACATCGTCCCAGTTTGTCACATTGTGCCAATCCGACACGTCGTCCCAGTTTGACACGTCGTCCCAGTTTGACACATCGTGCCATTCCGACACGTTGTCCCAATGTGACACGTCGCCCCAGATTGACACGTCGTCCCAGTGTGACACGTCGTCCCGGTTTGACACATTGTCCCAGTCCGACACGTCGTCCCAGTGTGACACGTCGTCCCAGTTTGACACGTCGTCCCATTTTGACACGTCGTCCCAGTTCGACACGTTGTCTCAGTTCGACACGTAGTCTCAGTCTGTTTTCCCAGCTTAGTACAGCCAGGTGAGACATTGTTCCAAGTGTTACATTACAGTTGGATACAGTGTGAATCCAGTGCTTCCTTGGGTAATAGAATTGCGATATCAATTCCTATTAATTATATGCAGAGAAACAAGTGGTGAAACGTGATGTTTCGACTAATGGACCTGTTTGAGACTAAAAACAATTGTTATTCAAGCAAAACTGTGATAAACTTTTTGGACGGAGTCCCATCTCATGGCACTCTGTATTATACGTGAAATAAACTGTTATTGTTATTTGTTGAACTTTGAAACCAGACTTAAGTAAGTCATTGAAGAGTTTAGTACATTACGAAACGCAGATGAGTAGTGAATGATAAATGAGACATTGACACAACAACCAACTCATGACGAATCCCACTGTAGAAGTGGCTATTGTGAACAGTCAGAAATATTGGAATCAATCAGACCGACTGGAATTCCGCTATCATTAGGGTTTATGAGTCAAGAACTATACAAAGAGTTATTGATAGTGTCCACATTGATTCTGTCCATCAAGTATAACCCGTGTCCCGCTACACATTGTGGCAGCGGTGGAATTGTCATAACATCTCATCTGTCGTATTACGTTGACAGATTAAGATAAGATAAGATAAGATAAGCTTTATTTAGAGTCGGGTTTACAAACATATAACATTAGCCCATGGAGGCTATTCATGCCGACTGTTTTAAAACAAAGAATTCTCATAACTAAAGAAACATATTAAAATAATTTACAAATACAAAATAATATTAAGATATTGATCGTACACTAACTTGGCACTATCAGTGATGTGACACAGACTAGAGTTTGTCCTTGTAAAAATTCAATATTTTAAACTGAAGCACTATAACAAGAAGAACAACTACAATGTGTCCCGCTCCATAAACGTAACTGATTTTTAAACTCTCCATACCTCGTGCTTGCACGAGTGTGGTTTGGTAAACTATTCCAAACCTTAGTTGCGGAATAGCGAAACGACTTTTTACCGTAGCTCTCTGTGCGCACACATGGTATTTCTAAAAGATTTTCATATCGCATTTGGTAAGGAGAGGTCTTAATTTTAACAAGATTTCGTAACATTTCTGGTGATGTATCGTTCAATATCTTGAACACCTCTAGAGCCATACATCGCTGCCTACTCTCTGATAGCCTTACGCTATTAGCTTTTTTTAAAAGACTTTCATAGTTGTTCACAAAATCATTGAATACAAATCTTAAGGCTCTTTCCTGAACTTTTTCTACTTTCCGAGTATTGGCCTTACTACAAAAATGCCATACTAACGGACAATAGCTGAAGTTAGAAGATACAAAAGCATGGAAAATGACAAGTTTACATTTTGTATTGAGAACGTGGGATAATCTCTTCAGAACATTTATCTGACGTGAAGCTTTCTTACATAGGTTTGATATATGTTCATCAAAGTTCAGTCTAGAATCTAAAGTGACGCCCAACACTTTGACAGAGTCTTCACATGTAATGTTTATATCAGTTATGGTGAGAGAGTTCAATGCTGTACTAGTTTTTTTACCAATTCCAATGGCTTGAAATTTTTCAGGATGTGCCTCAAAACCATTGTAAGAAAACCAGTCGAGGAGTTTGGAACAATTTTCAACTAAACTTTTTATCAAAGTTTCCAACTCGTCAGAAGCACTGGACAAGGTGTTGTCATCTGCGTAATTATATAAATCACAATCAGTTATACAATTAAAAATATCGTTTATGAAAATGTTAAAAAGTAAAGGTCCCAAAACTGAGCCTTGTGGTACACCCTCAAAAATACTGTCCCAGCAGCTAAACTTTGGGCCTATTTTTACACTCTGTGACCGTTGAGATAAGTAACTGTCTAACAGGTTGACAGATTTATCAGATAAACCATAAAGTTTCAATTTCTTAAGTAGCAATTCATGGGGCATACAATCGAAGGCCTTAGAAAGGTCCATTATTATTGCTGCACAGTACTTGTTCTTATCCAACGCCATTTTCCAGTCCTCAATTAGCCTCAATAGTGTTGCCTGGCAGCCATACCCTTTTCTAAAACCACCCAGATATGGGTGGAAAATACCAGTGAAATACTCGGTTAACTGACTGCTAACAACACGCTCGTAAACCTTAGAAATTGAGGACAGGATACTGACTGGTCTATAATTTTGCTTATCAAGCGCACAATTCTTCTTATATAGTGGCTTGACTTGAGCTTGTTTGAGCCTGTTTGGAACTTCACTCGTGGAAATGGTATAATTCACCAATTTAGTCAAAGGCTGAATAAAACTTAGATCAGCAGATTTTAGGAGTTTGACTGATATACCGTCAACTCCAGTTGCCTTTTTGGCATTTAAAGATTTAACAATGGTCGAAACTTCATTTTCAGTAGTTTCCTTGAAATTGAATTGCTCTTCCAGAGGAGTAATGTTCGCACATGCCTTATTACAATCTATGTCAGAACCAATAGATTCAGCAACATTTACAAAATGATCGTTAAAAACAGTACAAACGTTCTCTTGGTTAGTGATAATGTTATCACCTTCCTGAAGAATAATGGCCGTATCAGTGCCAATACATAATGGCCGTATCAGTGCCAATTGAAGCAGTTCAAGATGGAGAACGGTCATGAGAGCCTTTGTGATCCAGAGAGTGATCCGGAAATCACGTTCAATCTTCCTGACGATCAAAAAGAAGAACAGGAACCGGATATGTCTCCGAGATCATCTCCACGTGAGATTGGACATGGCGATGCGTCTCACTTGAAAAGTTCCAATCGTCGTCAACTCAAACCAGAATTCTATAATGGTGGACACCATGGAATGAATATATCCAAGTCTTTTCTATATCATCGCAAGGATCAACAGGTGGAAGAAGGATGAACAGGCAGACTTCCTGTTTACGCATCTGCAAGGTCCAGCAAGACAATTGGCATGTACTCCATCAGAGAGGGAACAGCAGGATTTTGATAAGCTGGTCCAAGTGCTAGACAACCGATTTGAACCAAGAGCACAGGCAGAATTATACCTGGCAGAACTGCGAGCAAGGCGTCGCAAGAATAAAGAAACTCTTAGGCAACTGGGACAGGCAATACGGAAACTAACAGCATTAGTATGACTAGAGTGCATCAAGAAAGACTGGCGAAACTCATTTCATCGATGCCCTTGAAGATTCTGAGATGATGGTGCAGATCTATCAAGGGAAATCAGCCTGTCTACAACAGGCTGTCACTTTAGCCCCGGAACTAGAGGGTTATCGGCAAATGGAAGATCAAAGAGGAGGTGCAACAATGCGTAAGCATGTCAGGGAGGTTTCTGCATCTGAGAACAGCTTGAACAAGCGAATTAATGACCTAGAAGAGAAGATAAAGAAGATTACCTATTCCAATGAAGAGAAATCAAGAGAGTTTCAGTCTCCGGGGGGCAATCATTTGCTATGATCGAGTGCTTCCTGTGTCACCAAAAGGGTCATACCATGCGTTTTTGTCCACAACGGTGATATGGAAACTATCAACGTCCGGGAAATGGGCAAAAACCGTCCAGCTGGGGCCCGGAACGGTTGCAGATACACCGATGCCCCGGAAAGTAAAGCAATCTACAAACTTTTGACAGTAATTAGAAAACTTTGGGAACAACAACGTGGTAAAATGGAGATGTTTCTTCCTATCAGCCAATACAGGCAGAGAAGGACGACAACACCGTGCTAGAGATATGAGACCCGAACATAGGAACTGGATTGTATGTGTCTGGCCATATTGCGAATCAGAACATTTTATTTTTAGTTGACACACGGGCCTGTGCTACCATAGTATCCAAAATTATAGTCGACAAATTATCGTCTGAAAACAGGCCAGAGATACAGCCCACTTCCTTATGTTTACTGACAGCAGATCATTGGCCACTTGATATTGTCGGAGTCTGTGAAATGGACCTTGGTTTTCTGGATTCTCCATGCAATGTTGATGTCGTACTTGCAGGCATAAGGGTGATGGTATCCTGGGAATGGACTTCCTAACAAAGTACAACTGTGAGATCCATCCCACGCGAGGATGTTTAACTTGCGGACGACAACAAATCCTGTGCAAGCGGCAGTCTGAAAAATCTACTTATTGTCGATTGGTTGTTGAGGAAACATCAAGTGCTAATTCCATGTACCATTCTCTGCAGGGACATTACAGGAAAATAAGAAATATGTGAACCACCGCCAAATGGTTTAAGAAATAAGGAATTGTTGGTAGGGAGAACTCTCGTGGACACTAAACGAATGTGCTGTCCATTAAGGGTGGTGAATACTGATTCAGAACCAGAGGTGCTGTATAAAGGAACTACAGGTGCTGTATTGAGTCCTGTTATATCTGTCACTGAATTTTTGAGTAAAGAAGATGAGATCTCAATGGGGAATTCTGGGACAGAGCATCCTCTTGTTTGCACTGTAGAAATGGCTCGCCACAGCACCGAGTTACCAGAGCATTTGGAATCCGTATACAAACAGGTTATGCAAGTAGTGGATCCCATTGAAGAATGCAAGTTCAAAGCGCTGCTGTTTGAATATTCTTACATTTTTTCCAAGTCTGATGCAGATCTCGGGAGAGCCAAAGCTATCAAACATTCGATTCATACTGGCAGTGCACCACCACTGAGATAAGCATTTCGACGACTTCCGATGCATAAACAAGACGAAGCGGATAAACAAATAAGGGATATGTTAGACAGAGGCCAAAGGTCAACGAGTCCATGGGCGTCACCGATTCTGTTAGTATCCAAGAAGGATGGGAG